>JAXIVJ010013092.1:0-38256 GCA_036785665.1 Chirona hameri
GTGCGATAAACGCTGTCGCATAATATTACACAGCTTGGCACAGATATAACACGATGATACACGGTAGCATACACGACGATATACAGCGATACACGACAGACTACCCTCTTGAACACGGCCCATCACGGGTGAACGACGAGCCAGCCCCATCGTCGGTCTCGGCCGGCCGTCCCCGAGTCCATAAAACTCCGCCGCTGTGCCGGATTGACAGCCGCGGAAGTTCAGTCGGTTCTCTCCGTCCCAAGGCGGCGGTGACGGTGGGGGCGGTGACGGTAGGGCGGTGACGGTGGAGCGGTGACGGTGGGGCGGTGACGGTGGGGCGGTGACGGTGGGGCGGTGACGGTGGGGCGGTGACGGTGGGGCGGTGACGGTGGGGCGGTGACGGTAGGGCGCTGACGGTGGGGCGGTGACGGTGGGGCGGTGACGGTGGGGCAGTGACGGTGGGGCGGTGACGGTGGGGCGGTGACGGTGGGGCGGTGACGGTGGGCGGTGACGGTGGGCGGTGACGGTGCGGCGGTGACGGTGGGGCGGTGACGGTAGGGCGGTGGCGGTGGGGCGGTGGTGATGGGACAATCGGTGGAGCGGCGCCAGCAGCAGCGGCGGCGGCAGCGGCGGCGGCAGCGGCGGCGGCGGCAGCGGCGGCGGCGGCAGCGGCGGCAGCGGCGGCGGCGGCGGCGGCGGCGGCGGTGCCCGTATCGATGATGGCGGCGGCAGCGCTCTGCGGTCGAGTGACGCCGAACGATGGCATCGTCTCTCGGTGGATGGTCCCAGCTGGTATTCGGCTCGGGCCGCCGCCAAACGAGCTTTTCATGAACGCATCACATGTCCAATAGGGCAGGGCGGCGCGACACGGGGCGGTGAGGGACGGGGAGGGACGCAGCGGGGAGGGAGCTGGGCTCTCGTTCTCCGACACAGGCCTCAGCTAGGTGAGCCCGCCGGCTTGGTGCGAACAGACTGGTGAAGCGCTCAGTCTACCAGGCCAGAGCTTGAGGAAGAGTTCACCGTGCCCTCGGATGCGACGTATGACTGTGGGGCGCTGGGGGAGAAACCAAGTCGACTCACGCCCACAATGTATTTGGGCAAACAATCTGCAGACAAACGAAATCGAATGAACCGACAAGAGGAGACGAGAAAATGACACCGAATGACTGCCGAGTGCCAACCCGGGCAGTCAGACGTATATCAGATGAGCGACTCGGGCGGGAAACATGGCGCCGAGAAGACAACGAGCAAACCGATCAGGCGATCGGGACTACATAATAAGAACCTGAAGGGAGACCAAGCTTTAAACAGTTGACAGCTATATAATGTGATAATATGACATGAGGCTATGATGTATGACAGATTACAAACCATGTAACCAAATAAATCTGATGACGAACAACGTGAGGTCGCGACCAGGAGCGGAAAGCAAGAGAAAGTTACGCGCATTGCCGAGAACGAAGACACTTCTGTTTACAGATATACATAAAAGTCGCGAGTTACTCTACAGTTTGCGGACAGATTAAGTTAAATAAGTTATACGAGAAATACAAAGACGGAAAGCAAACCGCAAATGAATCACATTAGCAATACACATAAAAAGTGACCTAATTATTTACGTTATAGAATTATCTAGATTTACTCTGGTAGAACTGACGAATTGTAAACAAATCAAGTTGCGGAAATACGGAACGCTAAAGAGCTGCAATAAAGTGATATGGCGCACCACATGACCCCATTGTTATAACTCTGCCTGCATGCGTGACACGTTGTCAGTATGGATGTGAGACATTTGTCAGCGGAAGATATGTGGAGGTGCGCTGGCGGCCGAGATGGTACCCCGGTGACACCGCTACAGGTCTGCATATCTGAACATCTAGCAACAGAAATAACTGGCACCGCCAGGAAATTTGCTGAAGTGGCTGATACCCATATGAAAAAACGGAAGGGTTAACCTGCTGAACGAAACGATGTTCTAGAGCTGTGGCACTCAACGTCAAGGGTATGGCTACCCCCTTTTGATGGCCAGAATGTTCGTTACCCCTTCCCCATTTCGCAGTCTGCAGTTATCTGCTCGAAGTTATGCGGTACAGCATACTTTCAGGCGTTGCATACTAGTGCCATCTAGGGACAGGAATATAAGTAAACATGTGTTCTGCTACTTTTAGCATAAAGCAGTGGTTCCCAGCGTAAAGCAACACGTAAACCGTAACACAAAGCTGATAATCATTTAACATTCGTCAGTTGTGATGCCTTTGCGATAATGTGATGACAGTGAACCATACAAAAAACAGAAACTTGGATAGATTGTGTACATTGTGCACCATCATCAAGCAAATCAGCTATAATTTATCACTGATCTGCTCAATCACCATTACCCCACTCGGAGGCTCCATTACCCCAAGTGGGATAATTACCCCCATTTGAGAATCGCTGTTCTAGAGAATACCGTTTAGAGATTCACACACTGAGGTGTTCTAGAGAATATTAAATGTAGCAAATATGCAATCAACAATTAAAAATAGTAACTCCAAAGAAACCTTATCTTCAGTGAGTAAATGTGGTTATCATAGACCTTCCTTTCTTCATAGGTTCATGACTGCATGGATATTTAACTCAGACCGGGCTTCCGCCAATAGAAACACTGCAACTATCGATTAAGCTGCTAGCATATTGTTAGCACATTCCCTTGTGGGACCGACCGTTGAAGTTGAAAAAAGTTCAGGGTCTCATGTCATTCAGGCAAGTCTGGTGCATTGAATAGACATGTTGCGAAGGTGTAATATTTGTGAAGTTACATAGAACAATGGTGACTCCGTATCCTGTACGCCATAAGGCCAGGGGTATGCCAAGAACACCGTGCGAAGAACATGCACAATTATTCAGGAAGACACAAGTGTGCTACATGTTACATTTTAGAGTTTCTACCAAAGTCATGATCAGGTTATGTTGCCGCTACAAATGCAGAACCAGAAGATGCTACAGAAGATGCAAGTCAGAATATTCGTCCGGATGCATTCTTACTCTGCCAGGCTGCTTGTGCAAACTCAACGAACCAAATTATGTATTGGTGTGCAATTATTACGGCAAACGCTGCCGAATGTCAAATGAAAGGTAATCGGTCAAAATGGCAAATAATCATATTAACTGTTTTCACGAAAGATTAGGTATTGCGCTGAAAAGATTCTGAAACATTTCTGAAAAGTTTAAAAAGTTTTGGTATAAAATGTGGGTAGGTTCAAGGGGGTGGGTAGACAAAATGGGGGTAGGGTCGGGACGTCAGATAATCTAATTTTATCTAGTGTAAATTTGTTTTGCTCAGAGGGCCATGACCCCGTGCCCCCCTTGGATACGCCACTGGTCACATTATCAGATGAAGATGGTGAGACAAGGCTCACAATACTCGCTATAAAGGAATGTTTCATCTGTCTGAAAGTTGTCAAATATACGCCGGTTGCAGTTGAATATAGGAAGTAAGTGGCAAGTGCTGCTGAAAACGATGGTGATATTTTTTCCATCTCAAAAACTTCGCTTAACTTCATATTTTTGTTTAGGCTGATGACGTCATATTGAGCTATAGAGACCTATAAAGAAAACCATTGGGTTGACATTTGACAATGATTGTCACTATACTTTTAGACAATTCTGGGACTTAAATACAAACAAACCAAACCATTGAAATGTAGGCATCTTCAGTGTTTTTTTTGGGGGCAGTGAGTATTGCCTAAGTTGAGCACAATGATTTTCAGGTAAGTTTAAAGTATCTACCTTAACCTATGTTCTTGCTGACCTGATAAATAATCATTGATCATGAAACTGATTTGTTTTAACAGACTAGGTGTTTCATATATGTGTTCAATGAAAATGCTTGCTTGATTGGTTCGATATAAATATAATGGAAATAAGGAAAATATCTTACAAGAAAAACATTAGAAGTAAAAATCAGAGTTATTTATGTATTTTTTCCTGAAATTAATATATTTACCAGCTAGATACACACTGGACCATGATAGCGCTATACTCACCATTCCAATCAGTATATGCTGGCACTGAACTTTAGAGTAGAGTAGAGCTAACACTGTCGCCTTGTCAAGACTTGTCGGCTTGTGAAGCCTTGTCAACTTCTCGAGCCTTGTCGGCTTCTCCATCCTTGTCGGCTTCTCAAACCTTGTCGGCTTGTCAAGCCTTGTCGCCATGTCACCTTGTCGCCAACTTCCACCATCGCCAAACGAATCATAATTATACTTGATCAGCAAGCCTCCATGTTTCACTCCAATATTTATCTTGAATGATCGTTTCCGTCCATTATAACTGCACCCAGAATACCCGCAACGCATCTTTTGACGGGACGGAGGACGCAAAAAGGGCCTGATCATCACGCTCATATCTATCTGGGCCCATTTCCACTATCAAATGCCCCAACACGGCGCCTGTCACGCTCACAGCCTGTCACACCAACTCTCACCAATGCTTCCAACGAACTCAATCGCCCAATGGAGGATAACATGGGGCTGTCACACGGGTGGCACAATGTTGGAAGAATTTTGCTACCTCCGAAAACAAAAATATTGCGGCGACTATAGCGCACATATTGGGCTGTGTCAAAATAATTGTGTTCAGAACATGCTCACAGCGTCCTTCGGACCAATCAGCGACTGCTTTTGTAGCATAATTTCATTTAATTGGCATGCGTTTCAAATTGGACATGGAATCATCGAAATAACTTGAATTGTGGAAATCGGTCTTTTTTAGCCGGAATTTCTCACTTTTGTCAGCTGATTCCACCCGGCTGTTGCCACAAACGCTCGTTGGTGAGTTGGAAGGTTCTTGCACCTCTGACCAGCAGGGCGCGCCATATAACGGCTCCCAGCGGCAAGCTCTGAGCGGGCGGCTGATGTCTTAGGTCTTAGGGCCGCCAGCGCCGACTGACTGATCGTGCAAAGGACCACCTGGTCGTCCGGATCACGGTCCAGACGTTGCACCAGCCACTCGAGGGCCGCGCTAAGGGCGACCATTTCCCCAGGAAACTGAAACAGATGCGACTGCGGAGGCGACCACGGCGGGGGCGGAGGTTCGTCGGGTGGCGGGAGTGATAACTCGCAGGGTGACGGAGGCGATAGCTGCTGTGGCGGACTTGGAGGTGTGTCGGCACTATCGTCGGACCGGTAGTGCAAAGGAACAGGTACTGGTCCTATCCCAAACAGCTGCTGCTCGCCATGGTCGCTGACGACAACCAGGAGACCCGGGAGAAGGCGGCCTGTCTCATCCGTGCTGCGCGTCTACAAGAAACGCAAGACGTCACGAGCTTCAAGCTTCCAGACGTCAACTTCGGAGCTGAAGGGTACGCCGACCTCATCGACTGGAACCTCAGCGGAAGTGACGCAGCCACCGCTCCTGCGAGATCTCAGCGACAAAGACCTGCAGGACATCCTGAAAGCCCAACTGCTGTCCCGCCGTACCCGGTACACACCCAGACTGTGGAGAGGACCGTCAGGATGGTGAAGGCCTGTTCTTCGGTGCTCGGTGAGGAGTCGAGGCGCGGCCTCATCACGGCGAGGCTGAAGCACCGCGCATCCTCCCGGCCTTCAACTCGAAGCAGGACCGGCGCCCTTCATAAGCATGGTACCGATTATTGACGCAGTTGTACATTGCAATAAATTGATCTAAAGAACGAAATTGCTATGTATTTATGACTGCTTAAACTTTTTCTCAGTCGCTATTAATATATATATATATATATATATATATATATATATATATATATATATATATATATATATATATATATATATATATATATATATATATATGTATATATATATATATATATATATATATATATATATATATATATATATATATATATATATATATATATATATATATATATATATATATATATATATATATATATATATATATATATATATATATATATATATATATATATATATATATATATATATATATATATATATATATATATATATATATATATATATATATATATATATATATATATATATATATATATATATATATATATATATATATATATATATATATATCTATATCTATATCTATATCTATATCTATATCTATATCTATATCTATATCTATATCTATATCTATATCTATATCTATATCTATATCTATATCTATATCTATATCTATATCTATATCTATATCTATATCTTTATCTATATCTATATCTATATCTATATCTATATCTTTATCTATATATATATCTATATCTATATCTATATCTATATCTATATCTATATCTATATCTATATCTATATCTATATCTATATCTATATCTATATCTATATCGATATCGATATCGATATCTATATCTATATCTATATCTATATCTATATATATATATATAATTTATATATTCCAATACCGTGAAGATGCAGTCCTATCTCGACACCCATTCCGTTGTTAGTCCACCCGAATCAATATTATTGGTAATGTTCTAGCTCCTTTTTTAAATAATAGACCGTTCCTCCAATGAAGACACTAACCTCGTAAAACTTTTCCACAGAAGCTCTCATATCATACAATGTAGGTTATAGGGTTCCCAGCCCAGGGGGGGGGGGGGTTAATTCCACACTTGGGTGGAATAAGTGGACCGCAGTTAAATAGCAAATAGTTCAATGGCAGACTTCTCAGATTAAGTGCGATATTCAGCTTTGAAGACTGATAAAGCTGGAGCTGTGGCAAAACAACGCACTGAGCGGAAGTACCCGAAACTTGTCACGCTTGAGTGGCGTTCTCGACACCGCCGGCACCATTGATGACGAGTTGAAGGAACCAATCTCAGAACACCTAGCTCTAAAAGGAGAAATCGTCCGGTATTTCTCCGAGGTCGATACAGACGACATCTCTATGGCGCTTACTCGAGACCCTTTCGAGTGCTCTGTGGATGAGGTACCAGCTGATCTACAGGAGTTCATTGACATGACAAGCAGCTCCGAGGCCAAGAATGAATTCCGGGTGCTCGATAAGTGAGATTTTGGGCAAAGATGCGACTCATGTACCCGAAAATCTCAGAAAATGCACTGCGACAACTCATTCCATTTTCCTCAAAATTGCTTTGCAAGCAGGTGTTCTCAGCAGTTGTGCCAACGAAAAATATTTATAAAAAAACAAACTCAAAGACGTCGAAGCTGACCTCTGGTGTGCGGTGTCAAAAACTGATCCGAGAATCGGAAGACTGACGGCGAAGAAGCCGACACAGCTCTCGCATTGACAGCACATGTGCTATGTGACTATGTGCGGTGCTTGTAACCGATATGTCATTCAAAATACACTGGAGTATGTGGTTACCCTGCAAATTATGTATGTTCAGAATCAGACATGCGCCAAAAAATAGGATCCAAGATCCACAAGATCACATGACAAAATAAATTTGCAAGATGATCCGCAGGATCCTACCACAAAATTTATCCAGAAGATCCAGGATCCACAAGATCCACGGACAAAATGTCTCCAAAAAATCCAGGATCCACAAGATCCCACCACAAAATGATCTTTTAACCCGCGCACTGCAGGGGGGTTGATTTCCGCCCCCCGCCCCCCCCCCCTCAGGTTTTTCAAAGATAGCGAAAAAAACGGCGGCGTGCAGCACTGCTGGCTTTTCGCACACCTGTTAGGACATCAATTGCGCACACTTTGAAGGAAAAAAATATCCTCGGGTCATCTCAGGTCAGGTCACCAGATTAGGTCAAGTCACGATCACGATCGATCAGACAGTCGGCGCTGGCGGCCCTAAGACCTAAGACATCAGCCGCCCGCTCAGAGCTTGCCGCTGGGAGCCGTTATATGGCGCGCCCTGCTGGTCAGAGGTGCAAAAACCTTCCAACTCACCAACGAGCGTTTGTGGCAACAGCCGGGTGGAATCAGCTGACAAAAGTGAGAAATTCTGGCTAAAAAAGACCGATTTCCACAATTCAAGTTATTTCGATGATTCCATGTCCAATTTGAAACGCATGCCAATTAAATGAAATTATGCCACAAAAGCAGTCGCTGATTGGTCCGAAGGACGCTGTGAGCATGTTCTGAACACAATTATTTTGACACAGCCCAATATGTGCGCTATAGTCGCCGCAATATTTTTGTTTTCGGAGGTAGCAAAATTCTTCCAACATTGTGCCACCCGTGTGACAGCCCCATGTATCCTCCATTGGGCGATTGAGATTCTGGATCTTTTAGTGAAAGTTGTCGTAGAATCTTCAGGATCATGGATCTTTTCCTTGAAAGGTCCCGTGGGACCTTGCAGATCCTGAATGATGATGGAGGACACACCATCAAACTCACTAAGAATACCTTTACATTATTGCAATTAGAGTGCTAGTTTTGTTCCATTGTATCAGATCAGATATTGCTTAGCAACCATTGTCCTTCCAAGAAGTTTAACTGGTATCAAGAAACATGAGATGGAAGAGCATGTATTATCATGTCATACAAAGAAGAAACTTACAGTTTGTGAGTATGTCACTGTGTAGTTTGTTTGGAATTCATAATTTGTTTAAACTGTATGCAGTATTGTGAATTGTCAACTAACTCCAGAAGCATTACAATCAACAAATTGCATCCATAGATAATGGATCGGATAATGGATGCTCGGAATGGATCAAAGATACAATCGGAGGGATTAAATCGCAAGAGGGATCCGGCGGATCCTAGATCTTAACCCGCGCAGGGGTAAAAAAAGTTAAAATTTGCTACCAACCGAATTTGACGGAGCCCAATTTTGCTACACCTTGTATCGAACATTCTCATTCTCATCGAAGCTACATTTCTACACATTTCCATTTGTCGATTGCAAATGTTTATATCTGCTAATGCGAAAATTCGCTACACAAAACTGGCAAGCAGTTCAACAGGAGTGGCAACGTTATTTAACCGGTTCTTCTTTTGCGGCTAGACCAGGCGTATCGCTATACCTAAGTACCAATCTACCGACCTCGACACCAAGGTATCGTACCCTCATGGGATAAAACACTTGTTGATTTAATGTAAAAACAGGTTCACCATTTGCAATAGAACAGACGACTATATTTTTCCTTCCAACATCCATCCAGGTGACGTGTCCAATATATACGTGCAAACAAAAAGCTGATTTGCACAAATAAATAATGCAAGACGAATCTTAAACAAGACAAGTACTCAACAAGACAAAATAAATAGCACACGGGAGCAGAATTCAAGTTCTAAACACTGGATGTGGCACACTGGCACACCAAATAAAGTGCACACCACAACCGTTCATCGAATGACATTATACTAATTCCCATTGGGTACCTACTGTTGGCACTGCATCCGTACATCACTATACACTTCATATCACAGATTCATATCACATATATACAGGGGCGCGGTGACACCTTCTACCAAGATGCCTTTTCATAACTTTTCCGATGTCCCTGTGACCTACGGTCAAAAAATTGTCCTTCTGACACCGCTGCCGCACGTGCTCTAATAGCTTGTCAGCGCAGACAGGCTCCGGTCCATTCCAGCGCACACAAAGCTCTTTCGCTGCACTTGCGTGCGACAGTTGGCGGTTCTCGCCGAAGATGTCCTTCACCACACTGCACATGCTCTCCACAACACTCTCGGGAGCTGCCAGCATCCAAATCCGTGCCACCATGTCACTGTATGGCTGCAGGATCGCCTCACTCTGGGCCTGTTTTTGCAGCCTCACGTAGAGCTCGGGGTCTGTCAGCTCGTTCGGTAGCTCTCGCATGAATCTGTGAGCCGCTCTGATTTGTGGGAGGCCGACACCAAGCTCCTTTGGCAGGATCTTTTGCTCCTTAAGCGTTTGTACCGCTGTGGGAACAGAACCACTATTACAAAATGTGCTTTGACTTGTACTTAGACACTAGAATGATAGCAGTTGAGTAAGTATAAAATGCAACTTCCTAAATGGTGTGTTCTGCATCCGGATTACATAACTCTCCCAAAAAAAAAATGATAATCCCACTGAAAGCGGGTGTCTTTGAAACAGGTGAAAGTGTTTGATATATTTCCTAAACTGACCTCTAAATATTGTCAGTGCAAAAGCTTATGTCAGAAAATAAGTTTTGTATCCAAAAAAAAAAATTAAGACAAAGACCAGTTTGAATGGTCCTTGGACAAGCACTGACAATATTACTTCTAGGAAACCCAAAACGATTCAACATTTTACATGACACTCTGATGTGTTGGTATTCACGTCATAACGCTATCAGGATAAACACTAATAAATTAAGATCGCTTAAAAATAAGAATAAATGCGCCAAGAAATGAGAAGTAGCCAAAGACTAGCAAAAAGGAACGCATTTTTATATGTTTGCCTTTTGTTTCTTTAGCTGCTTTTGCAGTGACTTCTTCGAATTGAATGGCCCCGGTAATTTGGGACTTGCCTACCTCGTGCAGCGTAGATCAGGCAATCAGAGTGCTCAACCGCCTGCAGCATTGTGAGAGACCCCAGAGACCCCCGTTATCGTTGCGAACCGTCTCAGTGCTAATCGCCGGTCCACTGTCGGTCATATCAACATCATCACATGTCGGGTGCACGTCTGCAGGCAAATGTTCAGGGGCTACTTTGTTACGCCCAGTTGGGAAAGGCTGCTGCGCCGACTCGGCAGGCACAGGAGCATCTCCAGTACTTGGATGCTCCTCCATGCGTGATGACTGGTGTCTCGCCAGCATCTGAGGAAACGAAAAAGGCAAATGTATAGGTGAAGGTTTCGTGAATAGTGGAACTGAGTAATTGGATCATGGGAATCGCCAGGATTTTTAGGTTCAGGTGGCAAAGTTGGGTGAAGGAAATCAACCCATCCCTACATTAATTTTCTCCTCGAATTTGGGCTACTTCATTTCACCTTCAGAAAAATTAACATAAAAATGTCAACAGGTAGAGAAGATGCAGCAGAACATGTTTGGTTCCTGTTTGGCGATTCGAGGACCTATTGTACTAAAAAAAACGCAGTTTCCCGGAATTATGTCCTGCTCTGCGGCAAGGAAAGCAAATTGTATTAAACGTCGAATTCTGCGCCTATATTGATTGCCTTCCACTATCTAAATATATTTTCTCCTCCATTTCACCTTCCTTCCACCCATCCGTCTCGGCAAAGGCTTTCCCCTGCGTCGCCGCCGTCAAGGTCGTCGGTTGCGGCGGCGACCGACGGACCCGGCTCGACGCAGGGACGTAGCTAGGGGGGGGGGGCATGGGAGCCATGCCCCTCCCCCTCTGAGCAAAACAAATTTACACTTAATAAAATTAGATTCTCTGACGACCCGGCTCCCTCCCCCCCCCCCCTCCGGTCAACAACATATGGTTGAGGAGCTAAATTTGATTCTACCACCGACGTGCCCCACCCCCAATACAAATCCTGGCTACGCGCCTGGCTCGACGGAGGGTGATTCGGGCCGGTGCCGAGCAGCGGCGCGGGCCGACATTGGGGACGGGGGAGACGGGGTGTCGGCAGATTGATGTCGGTGTGCATGCGCCCATCGCAGCGCTTATGCGCTGAAGAAATAGTTTTGAGTATTTTGCTTATTTCTTGAAAATGGTCCAGAAAGTCGGGAATCATACGACGGTTACGTAAAATTCGTTCAATTTGAAGTTTTGTCGATGACTTGAGAGTGGCCTCTCTTCATAAATGGCATCACATGCACTACAAGGACAGTCACTGGCGCGACGAGGTCTGTCAGAAAAATCAAAGTTGTTGAGCGATTTTAGGCTAATTCCGCACTCACAGTTTTCGAGGTAGGCGCTAAATGTGTCCCAAACGTTCCCGTCTCCACGTCAGCACAGTTTTTCACAGTCACGCTGCCTACTTCCGGAAAAATACGAATAATACTATGGAGCGGCCGGGGAGCGCTCCCTAGTCCCTAGCGCAATACAAATAACTGAACACTTACCCAGGCAGCAGAACCACGTAGGAGAACATCCGACTCCGCAGGATGATGTTTCTTTGTGTGTTTCAGCAGCCGAGGACGATGATAATTTAGGCATGAAAAACTACACTCAGCTCCATCCTTGGTGAGATATCCGCACAAAATCTCCATTCTAGAGTTTGTTAACTTAACCTTCTTTACTTTACTCATGATAAACAACACAGATCCTTGGAGCACCAAAAATCGATCTTATCGCAACAGAGAAACCACCAACCAGCGCGAGACCAAAATGTCAAAGGAGGGCTTTGTCACCATTCGGAAACCTTGAACTTATAGTGATGGGGTACCATAAAAAGCAGACTCTGGAAGTCTTTACGCTTCATTGAGTTACATTCATTTGGTTAAATATGGCCTGAGAATAACTTTGAAATAATTTTATTAAAAGATATTGGAATATTTTGAAGTACAATTTGATGTCCTTTATTCGTATTATGCGTGATACAAAAATATACAACCTGTATCACTCTCTGTCGATTCATGTTGGCATTTTTTGCTACAAAATTCTCTATCTCTGGTAGGTGTAGATTTCCTTAAAAGGTACGTTTAGTCTCTAGATCTTGCGAGAAACTTGTGATATTTGCCCACTTATGGTGATATTTTTCCCATTTCTCGCCAGCAACATATTACTTTCAAAATATCTCCAGAAAACAGAGATCAACCAGCCGTGAATATACAAAACAGCCCCATAAGTGTACAGGATCTACAACAAACAGAAAGTGACTCTTTCAAGCATATACCGCAGCAATGATAGTGCAATTTTTATGTCTTGCCATGGGCCAGTTTTGCTACAAATCTTCGTTTGGTGTAACGCTGAATTGCTACTAACGACGTTGTCGAGTTGGCGTTATTTTTGACCCCTGAACCCGCGCACTGCAGGGGCTTTGCGCCGAACACGAACTGCAGGGGGGTTGATTTCCGCCCCCCCCCCTGAGATCTCGAAAACTACGATACGTAGCGAGAAGTGGAAAACGGAATTTGATAGCTTAATACATGTTCTATCGAAAGTATTTCAGTATTGTTTTAGGTCAGGTCCAAATTTAGGTCACCAGAGGTCATCCAAGGTCAAATTTTCCAGTTTTTCCTGTTTTAAGACATCGCTCCAGAAATTCCCATATATCTCATAAACTATACTAGTTAGAAGCAAACCGAAAAAAGCAAACGTCAGCCAGTGAAATTTGCAATCGCTAAGATATCCTCAAATTTGATCTTAAGTCAACATTTGAGGCTCCAGAGGTCAAAAAAGGGAAAAAATGACGTTTTTATTGCTAAATCTTTTTCGCTATTAACTTTTTATGTAATACAGATAACGGAGAACTGTTTACGCCATTGTGTTTATCTTGTCAAGGCGCTTTGAATAATGTACATCATGACCTTGTTAAGTCAACTTACAAATTTGACCTCAGGTCAAGGTCAAGTGGTGACCCAAGTAAGACATGTTGCATATGGGAAGACGTGTCTCGACGATAAAAACACATTTATGTCTGTTTTACTCCTCTATCTTCATTATGTCGGGAGTTATTGACAAAAAAGTGATGGTGACCTCGCATGACCTCAAATGACCCAGTAGGGGTCACTTAACAAAACTTACACTTGGATCATCAAGAATATCCTATAATAACATGATCCAGAAGTACTTGGACTAATATCATGCATATCCTTAGCATTTGTATATTTCCCCATTGACTTATTATGGGGAGGCTACGAAATTGACCTGATCTTAGGTCACCGATATCAAAATTCCGAGATAAACGAATTGTAAGTATTTATGCCCTCATGCCATCCTGTAAGTTTCAAACTGATCGGTGAAAAACTCTGGCTTTGGCACAACTGCAAACATTTTTGGAGGTTCCATGATACCTCCCATTCCATGATATCACATCTGGCAACATGCCATAATTTTGTCATCCCCCTGCCCTCCCCCAACGCACTGAATTTGGTCACTATGCAGGGGTGGTGAAGTGTTCTGTCCTTATGCATAAGGTCGGGGACAAAATGCTCCTTCTCATGAAGTACTCGGGGGTCAAAATGCCAGCAAAAATCATTACTATGTCATTTCTGTGAAAATTTACTAAGCGATCATGTCCTTAAAAATACTGATCGTCAAAACCACTTCAGTTGTATTATTCACTTAATCATCATATTCATCACGTCAGTATGTATGTATATTTACTTTTGTATTAGCAGTTGCGTTACAGCTCTTGATTGCCAATAATATTAAATTACATTAAAAAAAATCCGACGAAAAAAGAAAACAAATCCGTACGATAGATTCAACACGTGGGATCACTGAACCAAAAATGCACCTGGGTCTTCAATAATAGCATATAATAACATGATCCAGAAGGAATTGGCCTGATATCATGCGTATCCTCAGAATAGGAAGCATTTGAATATTTCCCCATTGACTTATAAGGGGGAAGTCACGAAATTGACCCGACCCGACCCTCGCCCGGGTAGGGCAAAATCACAATGTGTTCGGGTAGGGGGGATACGACCCACCTTAGCGTTTCGTCCCTAATTGAGCTAGAGCTTCGATTAAAATACGAGCGTGTTGCTTGTTACGAGAGGAAACCGCTGATACCTGATTTTAAGGTCTTGGGTCATTAGGTGACCTCTGAGGTCATGTCAATGACCCAAATGTCATCAAACTAGAAAATGTGTATACATTGAATTGTATCGAGCTAGAATCGTGAATAAGCATATCCGAATGCTTAATGGGTGCCAAATTCGTAATCAGTGTCACAAAATGTCATAAAAACTGCCAAATTCTAAAAAGGTCATGTCAGGTCATCTGAGGTCAGTGACCTCGGTTGACCTGTGAAAGCGCATGACCCCAGTGGAGCATATAATTATGTAAAATGGATCCCAAATTTGAAATCAGCGTCAAAAAATGTCCTAGAAACCGCCAGAAGCACAAAAAGTCATCTGAGGTCATCGGAGGTCAATGATCTCAGTTGACCTCTGAAAAGGTCAATCGAGGTCACAATCTCAGTGGAAACAACAACTGTCACCTGGAAACACCTGTGCATATGCTCCTGAACAACAAGCACTCGAAAACTGCAGAAGTTACAAGCATCGATACTGCGGGACGCCAGTTGCGCCTGACATGACCTTGAGAAACAGGTCATAGGTCACGGGTCATCTGGGTTATAATTTTCATGTGGTCATGTGGGTTAGAAATTCAAAATTTTCAGAGTATGTGGGAAATTGTCCCAGGCGGAGTGGGCGTCACTGCAGGTAGCGCAGCAGCGGACTGCGCTACTGCACCCGTCTGTATGGTGCTCCACGGCGCACCAGCCACATGTGGTGGTGCGTGCTCGGCAGGTCCACTTCGTGTGGCCGTAGCACTCGTGCCTCGGGGGGGGGGGGTCCACTTTCGGACCTCGGACGCTATGTATAGCCACAATTGATGTGGCTGGGGAGCTCGAGGCCTCGGAAACGGAGGCGGACCATGGGGCTGGGCTGCCCCGGCTTCTTCGGCCGGAGTCGGACCACCTCAGTCACCCGCGAGCTCCCGGAGCTCCCGGAGGATCAAGGCGAGGAGGTGGGCTATCTCCCGGAGGATCAGCTCCTCCGTGAGGTTGGCGATGTTGAGACAGTATACGAGTCCCTCCACGGAGTTGAGGAATGACGCGACATCCGCAACGACCTCTCCTCCTGGGAACTGGGTGGTGGCCAGGATCTTGGCTTTCTGCTGCGAAGACAGCGTCTTCACCATCAGAACGCCTGATCGGATGGACTTGGGGCTGTCCACGTCGCCGCAGAGGGTGACCAGCCAACGTCGGATGGAGAAGGGGTTGGCCTGGTTGAACAGCTTACCGTCCACACGCTTCATAGTGATGAAGGCGTGTCCGTCCGGGGGAGGGGTCTGGATGGAGTCGAGCTCCAGGGCGGGGCGGGGGCCCCAAAAGGGAGCCGGGAGATCCAGGGGGGGCGTCCGGGGGACGCGGGGTGCGCACCGGAGTGGGACGGGGGAGGCCCCTGAAGGGGGTCTGGGGATCCGGGGGGCGGGGGGGGGGGGGGGGGTGACATCTCGGGGAACAGGAACGGGGTTATGAAGGGACCTAGGATTTTACGTTAAATTGACACACGACGGAGCGTGTTGCCAACTGCAAGAAAGGCTAACAAAATTGGAGGGCGCCTATTGCCTAATCTACCAACCTAATAAAAAAAGCTAAGTTCTACCTAACTAAGGGGTCTAACGATTTTGCCTCAAGCAGGAGCGCAAAATCCCGCACCCGAGGCGGTGTAGAGCAGCGACAACAACACCGAATTCTCAGAGAACATTTTGATGTTGTTGAAGCAGTGATGACTGGCAGCGTCATGGATCACAGGTCGGTCTGCGCATGCGCAGTGATGTGTCAGCATCGATTCGCCGCCACTTCCGACCCGCGTGCCGCACGCACATGGACAAAGCCAAGCCGCACAGCCCGGCCGCTGGATTGGGCTGCGGGAGGCGAGTCTATTGCGTCCAATAGCGTCACACGCCACATAATCTTTCTGAATCATTCTGAAGTTTTGAAAAGTTTCAGTGGGTGGAGATCCTGGCATCACAACTGATCTATCAATACTGGGGTGGCCAAATATATATATTTTTTTAACAAAAAGTTGTGCTCCCTCCCCACGCCCCTGTTCCTTTGGTCATTGTGAGTATCCACACCAAAAATCAGCCAATTTGGACAATATTTAAAGGTGGTGCAAACAAAGGTTTTCCGTTGACCAAACCAGACAAAATGTGAATTTTTCAATATTGATCGAACAAAACTGGGAAACTGGGCATAAAATGAAGACGTTAGTAATATTTCTGACACAATCATGGTCTAACACATAACACTGAACACAAATAATAACAAAACACCTTGAAAATGAACGGAAAACGGAACTTGGAAGCTGGAATGATCACTCAGTCAACGCTTGAGGATGACCTTCGCGGGGACGGGAAACTCCTTGCGGTGCTTGGCGACCAGAAGCAGGCACTGCAGCTCCTCCTTGTTATTGGTGAGTCGCTTGCTGTAGACCTGGATAAGAGTGACCCTGCGCTCCGCCGTGTCGTTAACGACCTTGAGGGCCCGCGCCTCTTCCTTGAAGGCAACGTAGGTGCGGTCCACTACCGAAAGGGTCGGTTTCGTCCACAGGATGGTCGCCCGCGCCTCTTCCTTGCCGTTCAGCGAGAGGAGATCAAAGGGCCCCATCGAACGGCGGCTGACGAAGGACTTGAGGGGTCATGGTGGTCGAAGGTGCTGCCATCCAACCGCTTGAGCGACTTTGTGGCAGGAGGGCGTCGGTCGACGTTCGCTACCATGCGAGCTTTGTTGGCGCCGGCACCCACTCCATCGAAGAGGGTGACGAGCTGCTGGAACCACAGGTGCCGTCGGAAAGCCTTGTTCGGGGCATCCCGGATTCCTTCATCAGGGTACACGTGGATGATCTGCAAGAAGCGGCTGTCGTTGGCCGGAGCGCGTTCGGGCCACGGCGCCTCGTGCCAGAAGCGCGCGTAGAGGATCGGTATGAAGACAGCAACACGCGTGAGACCGTTCTTCTCGCGGGCAGTCAGTCGGAACTGATCCTCGAGGTGAACCATCTTGAGGCAGTAGCTCGCCTTCGCCATCCAGCGCACATTGTGCATGGTGCCGGGTGCGCGGAAGGGAGGGACGTACGACCCACCGCTCAGGAAGGCGAGGGAGAGCTGCGGCAACTCGAGGCAGTCCTCCATGACTTGGTGCTCGTCGACGGCTTCCAGGTAGAAGCTCTTGGCCTCCGCCCACATCTCGGCGAGGGGACCGGGGAACAGGTCAACACCCGCCACCGGGAAACTGGTCTTGTCGATGAACTCCAAGTCCTTCTGGAATTGCTTGAAGAGGGCCACATTCGGGCCGTCCGAGGGGCCCATGGCGGTGGTAAACACACCAGAGGGCACGAGCTCGAATACATGAAGACGGCAGGCGATCCAGATGATGTCGCCGCCCAGTGCCTTCTCCAAGAACGCGCACGCCCCAGCGTGAGACCGGTGTTCGCCGCAGTCGTGTTCAAAACAAGTCCCCGAACCAGGCCCTTGATGTCCCAGTCGTCGAGTTTTGCAGTTCCACCCAGCGCTTGGTTCTCTCTTGTCCCCCCGACAATCTTCAGGACAGCGCGAAGTTGCTTCACACCTCCGCCGTGACGAGAACGGCAATGCGGTCAACGAGGTGGATTCCACCTGCCATGTCCGGCAGGAGCTTGCCGTCCCAGTGCAGCAACAGGGGTTCGTTGGCGAGCTTGATATCCGCCGCTGCCTTCTTCCGGCTGGTCATTAATTATAATGTATTCTGTATCTAAATCTATAATAAATAATAATTATAGTCTTAGTATGTAGTACCTATGATAAAGATGATACAAATTAATACTCGAAGGTTAAAACCTTCACTCGACTGCAGACACTGATGACTGTCGGGATGAACGACAAGCGACGACATCCTATCACATTCGCGCACCAGGGCTGGGACGTGTTACGACCGGCACCGATGTGAAACACGAACTGACTAGTCTCATGATCGGCCGTAAGCTGGTCAAAAAGGAGGAAAACAAGACGCGCAGCGCAGAACTTGGATAAACGAGCTTTTTATGAGCATTTTGGTGAACTTCGGTATTTTTTTTCTTCAGATTTTTCGCTTCTCAAACAAAAAGTCGACTTTTTGCGCCACCTCTAAACGTCATCCAATCGGGTTTCTTTTGTGTATACATACTCCTATGATGAAAAGGAACATGGGCGAATGCGGGAAGCGCAATTTTTTACCTTTTTTACCCACCACGCTCCTGGGCGTGGGCCAGTGGACCACACTAATCAATACTTATTAATACAAAATAATATTAATACAAAATAATATTAATACAAAATAATATAAATACAAAATATAAATAATAATAAATAACTCATTACCACCAAACCGCAATTTTGTTAACATATCTTACCAACATATTACCACATAATCTTACCAACATATTACAAAATTATGAGGGACATTTCTAGCCCAAAATCGCATGTACAAGTTTTGTGGTTAAGGAATGGCTCGTCGAAACTTTTCAAAACATTTTAAAACGTTTAAAGAAGTGTCGCACAATAATCCTTCGTGAACACGGCTATTCAATAAATTATCTGACACATTCCTCTAGCACCAAAGCAACTTCTTCTTGCACCACAAATGCGTTTAGAAAGCCATTCGATGTAAATATACGTAACATGTCCCAGGAACATATGTTTCAGTATGATTTTGCAGTCTGTTCTAATCTGGAACTCAGTTTTAATTCAGTAAATACTCAGGAAATAATAATACCTCCTGAGTGATATCAGTCAACAAATATACTGTCAGCCTTTGGAAAAAACGGTATTTAGATACGTAAAATAAAACACAGTAAGACAGACACAGCCATACTAAATAATACAGATACAGTAAGTTCTAGTCCATTACAACATAGTCTAGCTCAGGGTGTGACATGAGCCCATTAACCCGCGAGCTACTGGGGTATATTTCATAACGCGACTTACTGGGGGGGGGGCTATTTTTTGCCCCCCCCCCCTCGGATCTCCGGAACTACTGGACCGAATGTAAAAATTCAAACGGCATTCGATAGCCCTGGGAAATTAATCGAGGGAAACTGATATTGTTGACCTCGGGGTCACCGATGACGTCACAGGTCAGGTCAAGTACAAAATGTTTGACCGTGTCAAAAGGTCTCCATGGATGGAATTATCGCGCAAAATTGCGATATTAAACGCATAAGCTGTCCATAAATCGGTATCATTCGTGTGTCTGACACTTCTAAGTACTTTTCTAAGCTGTTTATGTCCTTGGATCAGGTCAAGGTCATCCGTGGTCACGAGGTAAAACTGCAGATTACGGTCATTAGGCGTTGTAACACATGATTATGTTTTTTTTTCTCGTATAGAACGCGAACAATGACCTTAGAACATTGTTTGTTCCATATAAATAGAAGTAAAAAGCAAACATGGAAAAGCGTTTTTTTATGCATAGTTATGCTGTGAGAGGTGGTCGATTTTTGTCATTTAAAGGTCATAACTCAGTCATTTTTAAAGATATGGACTTAAAATTTGGTATACATATTCATCGCACACGTCTCAATCACAATTATTCCGGTTTTTGGATAATTCTGATTTCTTCTTGAATTTTTTTAAAAACAAAACAATTTTTTTTTGCATTTCTCAAAATTTTGAATTACAAAAACCCTCAAAAATCCGAGAAAGCAGTTTGATAGCCCAGTCTATTGTCAGTAATTTTATGTAAGACAATTGAGTTTATCTTAAACATCGCACCTTTGACAGCGTTTTCCGAAAACCATTATTTTGCAACAAAAACCGAAGAACATGACGTCACTCTGACGACATTTCCGGTTGACCTATCATAGCCTCATGTTTTTCCGTTTGCCAACATGTGTTGAATTGATGTGAGATAGGGTACTACAGGTTTGGTGACGATACCGGTGTTTGTTAAGGAGTTATTGCAAAATAACGGTAGGGGGGGCAAATATAGCCCCCCAGTAAGTCGCGGGTTAACCCACCATTAACTGGGGGGGGGGGGGGGGCGTTTAACGCCCCCTGATGAATTTTCGTAATAGCTCACAAACTAATAGAGCTATCAACGTGAAACTTTGGGTACCTTTTCTAAATGACGTTTACGTCATATGTGAAAACAATTAAGGAATTTCGTCGACCAAATGTAGAGTTATAGCGAATTTAGTGACGTCACTACACACGAGTTTTACACAAAAATCAGCTAAAGTTTAACAGACCGTACAAATGCCATATTTTGAGAAAAATACAATCCAAAAACTCTAAAAGATAGCAAATGGCAAGGGCGACAATATGGCGAACTCGGATTGTTAAATATTTTAGTTGTTGACCCAAACAAAAAACTGAAAACTTTTTGGGGAAACTTATCACAAAATCAACATGTTCTGAAATATTTAAAAAAAACTGGAAGATCTGTCGGAGAACCATATGTAGGAAACTGCTATGCCAAATTTAAAACTGATATGTCTATTTTTGACTGACTTATGGCATCTAAAGTATAGATAACTCCTGACGTCATATTGTGAAATTGCGTTTTGGGCTTGTATTGACTAGATACAGACAAATAAATGCCAGCACTGCATTTCTGAGACAAAACTGATCTAAAAACATGCCTTTGTCATTTATATTTATCAATTGAAAAAATTTGAACTTCAGTGTCCTGAACTTGACACTAACTTCACGTAAATGAAGTCAGGTAGTAAAATGACTATCACTATCGATGTATACGTGAAAAATAACCCATAAACATGTGTTACATGATTTTCGTAGATATTTTGTACATAGTGACCTTTTGTGACCTGACCTTGACCTTGAATGTTGCCAACAATCTCACTTTAGCTCATGATAGATGTTTATCATACCTTTGGAAACATTGTGTGTGAAAATGTTCGTAATCGAAGGCTTTGGATGGAAAGTATGATCCATAAACTCAAATACGTCGATGCTGACCTTTGACCTGACCGTGACATGAAATTTCACCTCACTTTTACATTTTTTAGTATGTCTTAGATTCGTCTCATAGAGAACTTTCGAATGCCGGCTTGCACATTTCGCTGTGATTATTGGTTCGGAAGATAACCAGGGGGCGTTTAACGCCCCCCCCCCCCCCCAGTCAATGGTGTTCGGCTGAGACCCCAGTCAATGCCGGGTTAAGGTTTAAAAGAAACCCTAGCACAATCACAATCCTGTTAATCCTGTCCGTAAATCCTGTCCGTTACGCAATCCTCGATAACGAACCTGGTAAAAGAACCTGAAGGACACGACCATGTTGATCCAGTTCCTGATGAGGTGTCGTTTTTCTTCGTCAAAGACGACCTGCGCTAAAGGCTGTCAGCCATTTGTGGAAAGTTACAGCACTCTGGATTCCAAAAGGCTCTCAGGATCCTCACGCGGAGTGCATTAGGGCCTGTGGAAAGCCATTGTTCATGTTCACTCGGTTTCAACTCTTCGAAAGAATTTGCATACATTTTTGTTTTCTTTGCATGCATACATATTACATATTTCATAGATATTTATCAACCTCTTTCCGTTGTTATCAACGTTTGTTTATATAATTATTTGTTTACCCTACAACGTGCTCCTCGACATTACCAGTGAAAAGGATGTTTTATCGCTGATGACCTTTCCCAACTTGAGACGCGTTTTTTTTTTGTTGAGAGCGAATATGGTCAAAACGGGTAAAATCACGCTTCATGGAAACCTCATCCCCCGCAAAAAACTACATATTTTAAATTGTTTGATTCAACGTTTCTCCCGATCCGATATGATAGCAGGCTACCGATTGGATAACAATACATATTGGCAAGCTCCAATGGCTGACTCTGTACTGTTCGCCAGGCGTCTCTTTCCCTTCGTCGTTTGCTGAGCACTGTTCATCATAATGGTTTGTATTTTTTTGTGTGTAGTTTTTTACGTTGGCACGTCATCATTGTTAAAGGTTTTTCCGTGTATTATTATTATTATTTTTGCTTTAGTCCGAATGTTTTGAATGGATGGATTTCCGAGGTCGGGCCCTGCGCTAAGCATAGCTTGTTGCGCAGGCCCTGACCCCACCACCCGATCAAGCAATTCCTGGCGTCCGGCAGAATGTAGAAGCGAAAGTTGTACGTGCGTGACATACCGTGAGACAGTCCGCCCTGCCCTCTGACGTCACCTGACCTTGAGTGCGATCGCTGCCACCGGCCACAGGCCATCCCAGTCAGGGGCAAATAGCGAGCGCCGAAGCGACCCGAACCCGGGCTGCCACTACCGGGTGAGGTCAGAAGCCCAGCGCTCTCTCGACTGAGCTACAGGGGCGGTATATGGTGTGTAGGTCAACATTTTCTAAGAGCAAATATGGATGTTCTCATTCCAGAATTTAGAAACACTGTTTTGAAGAAAGGCGATGTTTTGGGGATAAATAAGTGAGGTCATTGGCTTAAGCAATCATCTATTCTTGAAATGTATTTCAAATGCTTGTTGATCGTATTGATTGAATGTTTTTTAGCAACACCGTTGTATTACAGGGTTTCCGTAAATTAAACAATATTTAGCGTTAGCTGTTATCAAATATAGTCATATATCAACGATATTGAAACATTCTACAGGCATTTGTATACATGTGACCGTCAACGTCATATGTAGACGCGTTAACGCCAACGGGTCAATATGTCCCCAGACAGACCAAAATAGCTACAGTTTCCACCTCCCAACAAAGCTCGAATTGCCTTGCCATGTCTCCATCTTTTATCTGTCTCCCGTTGGCATAAGTAAGCGAGCTGCCCTGGTCACCCCTCTCCCTGCCCTCCCTCCTCCCGGCGGCGGCGGAGCGGCAGTAGAGATGCAGCTACGGAGATCTCGGCTTTCCATCGCCGCTGGATTAGACTTCCATCCGGGCCACTTGTGCGGTGCAGCCGGAGCCCGGAGGCGGGGCTCTGGAGGTGGAGGCGGCTGGAGGCTCTGGTGGCCCGGAGGCGGAGCTCTGGAGGTGGAGGCGGCTGGATACTCTGGTGGCCCGGAGGCGGGGCTCTGGAGGTGGAGGCGGCTGGAGGCTCTGGTGACCCGGAGGCGGGGCTCTGGAGGTGGAGGCGGCTGGAGGCTCTGGTGGCCCGGAGGCGGAGCTCTGGAGGTGGAGGCGGCTGGATACTCTGGTGGCCCGGAGGCGGGGCTCTGGAGGTGGAGGCGGCTGGAGGCTCTGGTGACCCGGAGGCGGGGCTCTGGAGGTGGAGGCGGCTGGAGGCTCTGGTGGCCCGGAGGCGGGGCTCTGGAGGTGGAGGTGGCTGGAGGCTCTGGTGGCCCGGAGGCGGGGCTCTGGAGGTGGAGGCGGCTGGAGGCTCTGGTGGCCCGGAGGCGGGGCTCTGGAGGTGGAGGTGGCTGGAGGCTCTGGTGGCCCGGAGGCGGGGCTCTGGAGGTGGAGGCGGCTGGAGGCTCTGGTGGCCCGGAGGTGGGGCTCTGGAGGTGGAGGTGGCTGGAGGCGGAGCTCTGGAGGTGGAGGTGGCTGGAGGCTCTGGTGGCCCGGAGGCGGGGCTCTGGAGGTGGAGGTGGCTGGAGGTTCTGGTGGCCCGGAGGCGGTGCTCTGGAGGTGGAGGTGGCTGGAGGCTCTGGTGGCCCGGAGGCGGGGCTCTGGAGGTGGAGGCGGCTGGAGGCTCTGGTGGCCCGGAGGCGGGGCTCTGGAGGTGGAGGTGGCTGAAGTCTCTGGTGGCCCGGAGGCGGGGCTCTGGAGGTGGAGGCGGCTGGAGGTTCTGGTGGCCCGGAGGCGGGGCTCTGGAGGTGGATGTGGCTGGAGGCTCTGGTGGCCAGGAGGCGGGGCACTTGAGGTGGAGGCGGCTGGAGGCTCTGGTGGCCCGGAGGCGGGGCTCTGGAGGTGGAGGTGGCTGGAGGCTCTGGTGGCCCGGAGGCGGGGCTCTGGAGGTGGAGGCGGCTGGAGGCTCTGGTGGCCCGGAGGTGGGGCTCTGGAGGTGGAGGCGGCTGGAGGCTCTGGTGGCCCGGAGGCGGGGCTCTGGAGGTGGAGGTGGCTGGAGGCTCTGGTGGCCCGGAGGAGGGGCTCTGGAGGTGGAGGCGGCTGGAGACTCTGGTGGCCCGGAGGCAGGGCTCTGGCTGGCCGTGCCGCAGCCCCGCCCGATGCCGCCGCTGAGATATGGCCTCTCCAGTATCAGTCGCCAGCCCGGCTCCCGGCTCCCGGCTCCCGGCTCCCGGCTCCCGGCTCCCGGCTCCCGGCTCCCGGCTCCCGGCTCCCGGCTCCCGGCGCCGGATCAGCAGACGAAAGATGAGACGCGAGGGGGAGTCCGCGTGAGACGGCGCCGAGCGTCGATTGCCAGCAAGTGCCGCACTACGCAGGGCCGGCGTGGAAACCCCGCACCTGCCCGCCGAGCAGCGAGGCGGCGGCGAGTGGTGGGCGCCTGCCAGCCGCAATTAGAGTAACGAGTGTATGCATAGTATACGGAGCAGCCCAGCCTGTTTTGCAGAATTAAGGTTCGAACGAGAAGCGTAGTTATATGTATGTATGAGCTTGCCCTGTAACCCACACGCCCATTTAAGTGCAAATGAGCTTAGGCTTCAGCTAAAATGGATGATAATACTTTGCAATTCCCTTGCGCAAACAAGCGCTCGAAATGAATAAGTAATTTCTATTTGGCACGATGGGTTGCCTAAGACATCATCCTAACGACGCATTTGGGAAAGAAAATTTATTGTCGCTTGCTGCGCAAGCTTATTACACTGACTTTGTTAAGTGTGTCTTGTGGATAATCTACATTGTGTATTTGACGCCCATTAAACTTCCCTCGCCAATTATTGACATGGCTACGCCTTGGTGGACCACTCCTGTCCCAAAAGAAGTGTTGTATTCACCAGACATTGAACTTGATGGGCTAATGGAACGTCCACCATGGTCATTGTTTAAACATAATGCGCAATTACACTTCCACATCTACCACAATTTGCTCCGCAAAGCTATCATAACATAAATATTTGCCATATTCCCGCTTGCGAACTATATTTGCTAGGTACTTAACAAAGGTCGGCTAGAGTTTGTTTCCGATGGGATCGAAAGATCGATGTTGTGAATTAGAGAAAACCAGACCAATTTGAAATCCCGTGGCCGGTGTTTGAATGAGTAGGTTGCAGGTGGCAATGACGGCACAGTGCGCAGCAGTGTATCATCATTTTCAGGTCTGCCAAAATAGGCTATTCGCCAATTTATTCACAAGCCTATTCAATACAGCGGTCATTTTACAAATGACAGTAATAGCCGTTTTCACGAAGGATTATTGCGCTGAAAGTTTCTGAAAGATTCTGAAAGGTTTGAAAAACTACACAACTTTTACATGCGATTTTCTGGCTAGAAATATTCCTGATAATTTGTAAATATGTTGTTAAGAATACAATATGTTGACAAAACTGCGGTTTGGTGGTCATAAGCAAGATAAGTATTGATGGAATCTTCCTCAAACTTTCAGGAAGTTTCAGGAAGATTCTATCAATACTTATCTTGCTTATGACCACCAAACCGCAGTTTTGTCAACATATTTTATTCTTACCAACATATTACAAAATTATGAGGGATATTTATAGCCAAAAATCGCATGTAAAAGTTGTGTAGTTTTCCAAAACTTTCAGAACCTTTCAGAAACTTTTCAGCGCCATAATCCTTCTTGAAAACTGTTAATATAGATTTTATTTGGTAAATTTGTTCATGGTTCATGGCGATTCTATTTGATATGTTAAAACCATAGTGATTTTTAGTTGCAACCGGTTGGCACCAGCTTGGACCCAGCTATTCGCTGTCCGCGTGCTAAGCATTCTGAGAAACAGCGAGAAGCGAGCAATCAGCGAACAGTTGGTGTGATATGTTCATGCACTCTTTCTTTAACCCGCGCCGTGCCGGGGGGGTTAGACCCCCCCCCCCCCCCACTTAGGTTTTTCGAGGATAAAGAAAAAACAGCGGCGTGCAGCGCCGCCGTTTTTGCCTCGCTTGCCTCGAGCTATCTAATGCCGTTTTCCGCTTGTTGCTACGTTACGTGGTTTTCGAGATCTTGGGGGGGGGCCTGAAATCACTCCCCCGGCCGTTCGTGTTTGGCGCAGACTCCCGGCCGTGTGCGTGTTAAATGCACATGTCTTTCCTCCCCAGCTTAACCCTATTTGTAACAGGGGGGGGGGGGGGCGAATTCCGCCCCCCCCCCCCTTCATGTTTTTCGCAGATATCTCCAGAACGGCTTGGAGCAGGCCCATGACATTTTGGGACTTTTCATAGAATTAAATTCCGCATTTGGAGTCAAAATTTTGAGTTTTTAACCTGAACAGAGGCGGTTCCAGAGTACAGTTTTGGGTGGGTTCGGAGGCGATATTTGGCGATAATACGGAAATGTGATCTTCACGGTTTCTTCGTAACTGCCTCAAGTATGAAGGAGTTACATCGGTTCACGGTGATTGCAGCAAGTGCAAATTAGTTGATGTTAATGAAATATAATTATAATTTCATGGCAGAGGCGGTTTCAGGGGCTTGAAAAGGGGGGGGGGGGGGTTCCAGGAAGTATTCAATGCTTGGCGGGAAGCAAATAGAGCAATGTAAGGGGCATTTATAGTTATCAAGATGTAAAAGATAGCTTCTGCTTCCATTATTTGCATAATTTTTTACATATAGAGTTTCAGGGGCGTGTTCAGACACATGAAAAGGGGGTGACTGGCTTGGTGATGACGATATGCCAGCGATAACGGCGCAATAGACGGTTAGCTTATAATTATATATGCACATATGAGGCCAAGAAAGATAATAAAGTCATTTTTTGCAGAGGCGCGCTCAGGAATGAAAGAAAGGGGGTCATATTATTGCAAGGAAACTAAGAGGCATGGGTTTACAATGACATAACATACTGTAGTTTTCGGATGAAACACGCACCACAGGCTACTCTACGAACGATTATAAGATAATAGGCGAGTCCAGGTAGGGTAAAAGAGGGGTAAGCAATGTTAATTGAAGTTGTAAGTGAAATAGTCACTGTTGACTAGTTAGTATCATACTAGCGGATAATATACTTATCAAAAGGTATTGAGCCGCCCCAGTTTGGATCCTGGATACGCCTATTATGAAGTACAACATGCAAAAAGGAACTATCTACGATCAGTAACATATTTATAGTGCTGGGTAGCAACTTGTCTGCGGTTAATATTTTTCCCAATTTTACCCCCCTTTTTCACTAACCTGGTACCGCATATGGCAAAAAAATATGATTTTTAACTGTTTTGCCTTATGTCACAATCACATACCATTTCATTTCTTAAAAAACACATACAAAAATGGTTTTATTACGCATTTACTTCACCCCCATATTGAGTGACCTGCACACGCCTATGATTTTTGAATTTTCAAACGCCACTGTCATATATCAATTTCCAATTCAATCTCTATCGATTTGTATTAATTGTGTTAAAATCGGTCGATAAACATGAAAGCTATGTTGGATCAAAAATACCACTAAAATTTGTGGTTTTTGCCCCCCTGTTGCCCCCCTGTCAAAAATTTGGATTTTTTATTATTTAGAAATGTAGATCGTGTTGAGGGGAACCAAACGCCGTTTCATTTTTGTCCAAATCGGACGGGTAGATCTCGAGATCTCCGGGGGGGGGGGGGGGCGGAATCCGCCCCCCTGTTACAAATAGGGGTAGCCAGGAGCCTGTTACAAATAGGGTTAAGCTTCCAGTGTTCTTCATGTGGAACCTCTAAGCAGCTGCTGCATTGTCAGGGGCATATTTTTTGGTTCCTTACAGTTGCGGTATTAACCTGAGCAAGCAGTTTGCATAAATCGGGCTAGACATAATCACAGCAATGTATCCCTATTTCATATGGAAAGTTTCGTATGCTTTGCCTATTGACCGCTCAGCCCAAACTGTAGATTATTACGCGGAAATTGTTGGTAAACTGGATGCCCTGATCGCAGCCCATCGATTCACTGCTCCAGTGGCACTCGTTGGAGACTTTAATTGTGCGCTCCCACGGATGCCTGCAACCTGTAAACCTGAGAACTGGGCGCAGTTGAGAGGGTTATCTCCCCTGAGCTGCCAAATGCAGGGTCTGCTTGATGAACACGATCTGATAGTGGCTGAATTCTGTTTCCCACAAGATACTTGTTATACATATGAGCGAGGGGACTATCACACTCATATAGATCATATCGCCATACCTCGGTGCCTGAAAGCGGTTATGGTCAGCTGCAGAATATTGCCGCCTTCTTTTGAAAATCTGAGTCCGCATCTGCCTATAATTGTCAGCTTTGATATTGCCATTCGTGGCACTGCTGACTGTGTGAACGAACTCTGCCGGAGTGCCCATCCCACGCCCTGACTCTTTGAGATGGGACTCAGGGGAACGCAATGAAACATACATGCCTCTCCTGTCCTCTAGTCTTTCAGCCGTTCCAGGGAGCATCACGGACGTTGCTGGCTGCCTTGATGAATTTTCTGATTTAATTACGTCTAGCATTCACGCAGCAGCCATAAACTCTGGCTGTGCCAGACCATCTCGACCCCCCCCCCCCCCCCCCCCCCCAGGGCCTGGTGGACTCCCTCGGTCTCAGCCGCACAAGACCGCTGTCGACTCTGGCATCGGGTTTGGGTCGAATGTGGGAGGCCATAGCAGGGCGTCGTGCATGACTGCTATCATGAGGCTAGGCGGGCTTATAGGCGCACCCACAAGGTAGCTGCTCGCTCCAGTATTGACCAGGAAGCTAAACTCCTTCACAGGCTTCGGCAAGGAAATCTTCCATCTTTTTGGAGACATGTAGGAAGAGTTCGCCGCGAGCAGCAGCCTGTTCAGTGTGCGCTAGATGCCGAATGCTTTCGTGCACATTTCTCAGCGATCCATGAGGATAGCGAAGGGCAGCTCAGTCCTTCCCAGAGACTGATTGGTGACGCAGTAGCTGAGCTATTTGCCGAAGGTTGTGACGATGCTGAGCCAAGGGTTGTAGCACGAGAGGAGGTGACTCAGCTTATCCCGAGACTGAAGCGAGACTCCGCCCCAGGACCTGATTCTGTAACCGTCGAGCATTTGCTTTTTGGTCAGTGTCCTGAATTGCTTGAGGCATTACTGGCTTGCTGACAGCTTGTTTTGCAACTGGACGTGTCCCAGCCTCCTTTTCGACTAGTGTGGTGAAGCCGATTTAAAAAAAACGGGTATGGACCCTAATCTGTTAGTTAATTATAGGTCCATCTCATTGACGTCTACTCTGTCCAAGCTGCTTGAGCTTCTAGTGTTAACCGAATTGGAGTCCTCTTTCGTTCCGTACACTGTAAAAAAAGATTAGCACCTCGGGGTGCTATTCGGATGCTAAGGTTCTGGAACAAGAGCCCTGGGTGGGTAACAAACACTCAAAATGTTCTACATTTAGCAGCCTCAGCCTCATAACTGCTTCTACAAGATCTGTAGCGTAAAATGCGGCCGCACTTGAAGCACGTCCCGGCTTCCCTGGTGACTAAGTACCATGACATGCAAGCGAAGCACCAATTCATGGAAGCAGTTAAGTGGTTCTGACCTAAGCACCAACATTTCAGCACGTTGATCTAACTTCAGAGCTGGTCTTAGCATCCTGAATATGCTTCATCTAAATTGGCGGGAAAATCACCCCACTTGGGTGATTTTCTTAGCTTGTTCAGCATCTCTGCTGCTTAGAGGATGCTGGGAGGGTGCTTTTGTCGTGCTAATAAAAGCAGCAAACAGATTTGGCCACACGCCTCGCGCGGTTTTGCGACGCCATTTGCATTTTGTGCAGAAAGCGTGGCTGTGCTGCAGCATAACCTCCTGATCTGGGACAAACTGGAGGTATGTACACGTTTTTTGTACTCAGTTTTATATTGCCATATCCAGTTACCAATTGTGTTCTCTGTAAAATAGTATTTTATGTGACCTTTGCTGTATTTTGGCCAAAGGGATAGGTAGGTACCTAGCCATATCAACTGAGTCAGAAACTTTGAATGTTCATTTGTTTGATCCTGCTTTTCCCACCTGAGGTAGCCTTCTGAGCTAGAACAGTTAAGTTGAGGAATGCATTGCTAATATTTTTATGCATTTTTAGTGTCAGATGTCAGTTCAACAGACTAGAGTGTTAGTGCAGCACACCAGTGTGCCGTGTCAGTGCAACAGACAATTTTCTGATCTGCCACAAGTATGAACTTGAGTATGAACACAAGTATGAACCACAATGGTCCTCAGAGCAATCAGCAGGTCTGACAAAATATTTTTTTACTGCATGGCTGGAGTGCTTTGTTCATTAACAGAACACACATCTCATTCCGCATGGCAGGGCCGGCGCCATATATTTTCGGTTGGGGGGGGGGCAGCTTTTCCAGAAAAAGGGCCTTTGGCCAAAAGGGCCCACCCAGCCTGCAATATAATGTAATATATATATATATAGATAGATAGATAGATAGATAGATAGATAGATAGATAGATAGATAGATAGATAGATAGATAGATAGATAGATAGATAGATAGATAGATATATATATATATATATATATATATATATATATATATATATATATATATATATATATATATATATATATATATATATATATATATATATATATATATATATATTTAATATCATTTCCATCTTTCTCGTCCCCGTACGGATTACCATTTATTTATGATCAAACTTGAACACTTTAAAAAGAGCATCACAGCCCGTATTTTCAAGTGGCATTTTGGCGTCACACAGTTCAAGTTTTTACTCAATGTGACTAAGTTATCAACTATAACTTTTTTTTCATTTCTTGCGACATGTACGAAGTATGTTTACTATAATTCACTAGTTCCCAGAAGGAATTTACTAGTCATCACATTTTCTGTCGGTGCTATCATCTCAGACAAGCACCTAGCCAGGATTTCGTCCAGGGGGGGGGGGGCGCCTCGAAAGGACCCCTTCCCGAGCGTTGAAAGGGCCCCTTTCCAAGCGTTGAAAGGGCCAAACAAAACGGATGAAAAGGCACGTTACTAGGATGGAAAATGCAGTATGACAGGAATGGTATGGGCCATACCAACTTTTAGGAGCTGGAGTTGGCAAACTGCCATATAAACTTTGGAACCAGCGACACCAATTTGGAATCAGCTATACCAACTTGGAATATTGTTAAGCTCAAGACCTAGAACTCTTAAACAAATTGAGCCGCGGAGCGGCGCGAAAATTTTGAGTGTTATTCCCTGGACAACTGCATTCTTACTGTTGAAAGACCCAGGGTCTCTCAGATCGTCTAGGGCCCCTCCGACCTTTTCATGTTCAGGGACTCATCTGGGATCCGCGAAGCGAAAAGACATGATGATGAGTGGGTGATGTATATAAAATACAAAGAGGGCTTACTCTACAATAAATTAAAATCGGAACTTTGGGGTATATTGTAACACCCCGACGAAGGGTGTTACAATATACCCGAAAGCTCCGCTTTTAATATTTTTTTATTGTGGAGTAAGTCCTCTTTGTATTTAATCTTCATCTGGGATCTCTACGTGTTTTTGGTCCTTCCGATCTGACCAGGGACTCCTCTGACCTTCCAAGAAGCCCCTCTTGTGTGTCAAGGGGCCATTCGGCCTGTCCAGAGGTCCTTCTGACCTGGCCAGGGACTGCACTTGCTGCTTTGTCACTCTGCCGACATGCTTAGGGGCCCCTCCGACCTGCCCAGGGGCCCCTCCAGTCTGGCTAGGAACTCATATGGCATGTTCAAGGGCCCTTCCGACCGGCCCAGGGACCCTTTCGGTCTAGTCAGGGGCCCCTCTGACTTGCCCAGGCGCCACTCCGATCTGCCCAGCGACTCTTCTGGTCTAATTGCGGTGGCGGCTTTGTCGCCCTGCCAACATGTTCAAGGGCCCCTCCGTGCTGGCTAGGGGCCAATTCAGCACGTTCAGGGGCCCTTCTTACCAGCCCAGAGGTCCTTTCGGTCTGGTCAGGGGCCCCTCTGATCTGCACAGGGGCCCTTTGAACTTTCCAGGAGCCCTCTGGTCTCTCTAGGGGCCATCCAACCTTCTAAGGGGCCCTTCCGACCTGGCAAGAGACTGCGCTGGCTGCTTTGTCGCCTTGCGACATGCTCCGAGGGCCCTCCGACCTGCCCTGGGGCCCCTCCGTGCTGACTAGGGACTCATTCGGCATGTTCAGGGGCCCTTCTGACCCACCTAGGGACCCTTTCGCTCTGGTCAGGGGCCCCTCTGACCTGCACATGTGCCCTTGTAACTTTCCAGGGACGCTCTGGTCTGTTCAGGGACCCCCAACCTGCCAGGGGCCCTTATCACCTGGCAAGGGACTGCGCTGACCGCTTTGTCGCCCTGCCGACATACTCAGGGGTCTCTCGACCTGCCCAGGGGCCATCTGTGCAGGCTAGGGGCCGATTCGACGTGTTCAGGGGGCCCTCTGACCAGCTTAGGGGCCCTTTCGGTCTGGTCAGGGGCCCTCTGACATGTACAGGGCTCTTTTGAACGTCCAAGGGACCCTCTGGTCTTTCAGAGAGGGCCATGGTGGGGGCCTCTGAAGTGCTCTAAACTCTCTGAAGATCACGCTTCGCGTGGTAAAGAGCCCATGATACCGCGCTTCGCGCGGTCTCGTCAGCCCTTTTCGGCGCGCTGCGCGCACCGAAAAGGGCCCTCGCGCGCCAAAAATCGCCTCGCATGCTGAAAAAGGAAGTAAAAAAACGCCCCTCCCCTGGCCTACAGGGGGAGGGGGCAGCTGACCCCCTCCCCCTCCCCACCTTGGCTACGTTCCTGCCAGGGGCCCCTCCAGTCTGGCTAGGAACTCATCCGGCATGTGCAAGGGCCCTTCCGACCGGCCCAGGGACCCTTTCGGTATAGCCAGGGGCCCCTCTGACTTGCCCAGGAGGCCCTCCGATCTGCCCAGCGACTCTTCTGGTCGGACTGCGCTGGCTGCTTTGTCGCCTTGCGACATGCTCCGAGGGCCCTCTGACATGCCCTGAGGCCCCCCGAGCTGACTAGGGGCCCATTTGACATGTTCAGGGGCCCTTATGACCCACCTAGAGGCCCTTTCGGTCTGGTCAGGGGCCCCTCTGAACTGCACAGAGGCCCTTTTAACTTCCCAGGGGCCCTCTGTTCTGTCCAGGAGCATATCAACCTGCTCAGGGGCCCTTATGACCTAGCAATGGACTGCGCTGGCTGCTTTGTCGTCCTGTAGACATGCTCAGGGGCCTCACGACCTGCCCAGGGGTCCATCTGTGCTATTTAGGGGGCCCATTCGACGTGTTCAGGGGGCCCTCTGACCCGCTCAGGGGCCCTTTCGGTCTGGACAGGGGCCCTTTTGACATGCACAGGGCTCTTTTGAACGTCCAAGGGGCCCTCTGGTCTTTCAGAGAGGGCCCTGGTGGCCCTAAAGTGCCTCTAAAGTGCTCTAAACTCTCTAAAGACCACGCTTCGCGTGGTAAAGAGCCCATGATATCGCGCTTTGCGCGGTCTCGTCGGCCCTTTTCGGCGTGCGCAGCGCGCCGAAAGGGCCCTCCTGGCCTCCAGGGGTAGGGGGCGCACCCGCCGCCCCCTTGGCTATGTGCCTGATCTCAGATGACATCAAAACGTTCCGAAGGTTGAACGACGAAAACCGTTCAGGGACGCATATTTGCGCGCCATATCCCGATCAGGAACCTCGCGCGTCTCCTGATGGACATGTCACTTGGCAGACTGCCACAGAGTTGAGCTTGCGCTGCTTCATCGCGCCCCGAGACAGTCTGAGAGAACATTCAGCTCGTCCGCCCGCCAGGCTGGTCGAAAAGGGCCCAGCTGGCGGTTGGAGGGGCAGCTGCCCCTCCTGCCCCCCCCCCCCCTGTGGCGCCGGCCCTGCCGCATGGCCCTGCAGTTAAAGCGGTATCAGCAGGGCTGGCGCCTGGCGTCATTAAAACGTTTGGCCATCACTGATAATTTTAACAAATTAAGGCTGATGCATTTGCTGGTCTGAAGTCATATGGCAGCCTCTGGAGTCTGTGACATCACCAAATTAAGGTTTGTAGGTTTGTTGGTACTAAGTTAGTACTGTAGGTTTGTAGGTTAGGTTAGGTTACTTCATTTTTAGTTATTAGTAAATAGTTAAAAATTTGTATGCACAAAAATCAATAAGAATGTTGACTGGTATCAATAGGTGTCTACTACAAATCCCAAAAGCCACTGAATTTGGTGAATTTGAAGAAACATCATACCTACAAATGCTGCATCTTTGTGACACCAGTGGCAGCCCTGCCGATACCATTTAGACTATAGGCATGATCTAGCCACCAACATCTTGATACCCACATGCCACATTGCACAATTGTATAGTTTATCAGACTTGTGTTTGACTCTGAGCTGAATCATGAGTCGACTCTTGATTCGAACGTTTTTGCTTGAGTCAAGAGTCAAATTGATTCAATTCCTTCAAAAGCCGCTTGAGTCATGATTCAAATCGATTCCATTTCTTGAAAGCTTGAGTCATGTGTCGATTCAATTTCTTTAAAAGCCATTTGAGTCATGAGCTGAATCGATTCAATTTCTTAACACGCGCCCTGGAGGGGGGGCGAAATCCGCCCCCCCCTCCGGTTTTTCGAGGATAGCGCAAAAACGGCGGCGTGCAGCGCCGCCGTTTTTTGCACGCCTGTTTGTCAGCTAACTACCCACATTATGTGAAATTCTTGACTTCGGGTCATCTCGGGTCAGGTCACCAGACCAGGTACGTGATGACCTCAAGTCCAAAACGTTTGCAGTAGTACCACAGTCACAGTTTTAGGCCGATCGGTTTAAATCTTGCAGGATTTCATAAGGTCATAGATACCAACAATTTGTTTATCTCGGATTTCTAATATCGGTGACCTAAGGTCAGGTCAATTTCGTGACCGCCAACACTGTTTTGTCAATAACTATCGACATAATACAGATAGAGAAGAGAAAATGGTACCAATGTGTTTGTCTCGTCGAGACACGTCTCCCAATATGCAACATGACCAACTTGGGTCACCACTTTACCTTGACCTGAGGTCAAATTTCTCAGTTGACCTAACCCGGTCACCATGAATATGATTCAAAGCGCCTTGACGAGACAAACACGATGGCGTAAAAACTATTGCTTTAGCTTTATTAGATAAAAAGTTATTTTTGAAAACTGTTTGGCAAAAAAATCACCTTTTTGACATTTGATGACCTCTGGAGCCTAAACTATTGACCTGACCTCAAATCTGAGACACCTATGTCGATTGCATTTTTCAAGGGCTTTCGATTGTTGTTTTTTATGTTTGCTGCTAACTTTCATAGTTCCCAAGATATTTGGGAGTGTTCGAAGCGAAGTCCTAAAACTTGAAAATCTGACCCTTGATGACCTCTGGTGACCTCAATATTGACCTGATAAAAAAAATGAACGAAATACTTTCGAAAGAGCTTGTCTCGAGCTATCTAACGTCGTTTTCCGCTTGTCGCTACGTTGCGTGGTTTTCGAGATCATAGGGGGGGGGGGGTGCGAAATCCGCGCCCCCCTCCAGGGCGTGTAATTATCAGAGGCCCTCCAGGGCGCGTGTTAAAAAGAAATTGAATCGTTGTTGATAAAACAAAGGTTGAGCCAAACAGAAGTCACTACCCGATTAAATGGAGTAGTGGGTACCAAATATGCTTCATTTCATGTCATAGGTTTCAGGATTTCATAATTTGAAGAAAAAGGGATTATTTTCTAAGAAAAAATGTTTGTCGATCAGGTGGATCCAACTTTGTCCCAGATAAAATATATCAATAAGAGTCAGGTCACTCCTATCGCCGAACGTTGCATGCTAACAGTGATGCTAACGCGATGGTCCTCGTCAGTATTGTCTACATCGCGAGTAGCGCGGAAACGTTCGGCGATAGGACTCAGACTGTTCGGAGACACCCACCTACTAACCCAATCCATTCTAGACCTTGCAGTCACGCACAATGCCTTTTTTGTTTTGTTTTTTAGTGGCCTCAACTTACGTTATTAGCCTCGCGTATGCCTTCTGCTTTTGTTTTCGGTTCGCCATTTATGGAAACTTACAAGAGTAATTTATTGTAATTTTATTTGGAAAAGTACCGGCTATTTATAAATTCTTCTTATATAATATATTTGAGAAATGAATTAAATAAAAAATGACACTGTTAACTCACCTAAGTCATGTCAAAAGTCGGAAATTGCTCAGTTATAAATGAATTACATTATTTCACACCTTGTTATCGTTCTAGAAGGAACGCGATGCCCATCGATTTTTCGATCGATTTTTCAGTCGATTTGATTTGTTGTCGATTCATACTTTTTTTCGATCGATCTAGAAGGAACGCGATGGCCGCCTCCATAACCCACTTTACTGACGTAATAGTTTTTTTTACAAATCGTCATTTAACTATTGTTTTTTTCTCATTTTAGTCAAACTATATTTATATAATTAATAAACTAAAAAACATGACCTTTTCCTCGAAAATGTGAAAATCCAATGTTATCCAAATGTTATTATTATGTTGTAATAATAACATTTGGATAACATTGGATTTTCACATTTTCGAGGAAAAGGTCATGTTTTTTAGTTTATTAATTATATCAAATATGTTCCTCGCACAAGCACTAAACTCTATAAACTATATTTATATTTAAATAAAGAAAATATTAGTATTTATTCATATTCAATACGATTGATAAAGTATCTAAAGGTTAATATTATATGACGTCAACAAAATTTCTGCCATGGATAAATTTAATTGGAGTTCCTTGTGTTTTTCAGGAAGGCATGGATGTGGCGATGGCGTTTTTTGTGTAATGTTTTTGGTATCGGGTGTGATACAACATTTATTTTAGGGTTTATTTTGTTAGATTTTCAAGAATGTCCCATGAAGATCTAGTTTTGTTGCAGCGCAAGCTTATCAGACATAAAACATGTGCTAAGTGTACAGGGCACTGGAGCTTGTTTTTAGTTTTTAGAAGTCATGAGTCGAATCATGAGTCGAATCAATGCAAATTTTTGATAAGCAGCTTGAGTCATAAAGACAAAAGAAAAGTGCAACAAAGAGCCTCTTGGGCCCATCCGAGGTTGCACCCCCCACACACACCAGTCTCGCCCATTCAAATCACCTGCATAAAAGAAGGCTAATCCCACAAGTATTTATGAACTAGTCCCTTCTCTGTAAAGTATTTATCGAATCTAATTTTGAGGGAAGCAAGTGTCACTGCATCAGTGACATCCCCTGGTAGCTTATTCCAATGTCCTACAACCCTTCTAATGAAAAATGACTGTAATAGCCTAGTCCAATTTTGTTTCATAATGAGTTTATGCTGATGACCTCGATTTTCCCTCTTGAACTCAAACATTCCCTTTAAATATCCAGAATACTGACCATTTACAAATTTTAAGACTTCAATTAGATCTCCTCTTAGCCTTCTATATCTAAGTGAAAACATACCCAATTTCTTTAATCTATCTTCATAAGGTAAACTACCAAGACAATTAACATTTTTGTTGCCCTTTTTTAACTCTTTCTAACAACAAGCAATCTTTCTCATATGTTGGAGACCAGGCTTGCACACAATACTCCAAATGTGGTCTAGCATATGCACAATGTAGTTTTGTTACTACCTTTTCACTTTTATGGGAAACATTTCTGTTAACCCGCGCGGCGCTGGGGGGTAAATTTTACCCCCCCTCCCGGATTTTCTCCATAACTTGACAACTATGACAGATATCAAAATAAAAATTACGATAGCTTATGGTGCATCAATTCTACGTCTTCTGCATTTTTTTTATTTTAAATTCGTGGAATTTTTTGGCAGATAATGACGTTT
>JAXIVJ010013093.1:0-32500 GCA_036785665.1 Chirona hameri
AAATTTTAGTGGTATTTTTGATCCAACATAGCTTTCATGTTTATCGACCGATTTTAACACAACTAATAGGAATCGATAGAGATTTAATTGGAAATTGGTATATGACTGTGACGTTTGCAAATTCAAAAACCATAGGTGTGTGCAGGTCACTCAATATGGGGGTGAAGTAAATGCGTAATAAAAACATTTTTATGTTGTTTTTTTGATAAATGAAATGGTTATGTGATTGTGACATTAGACAAAACAGTTATACAACTTTTTTTTGCCATAGGCGGTACCAGGTTAGTGAAAAAGGAGGTCAAATTGAAGAGAAAAAAATGTTTAACCGCAGACAAGTTGCTACCCAGCACTATAAATATGTTACTGAACGTAGATAGTTCCTTTTTGCATGTTGTACTTCATCATAGGCGTACACAGGATCCAAACTGGGGCGGCGCAAGACCTTTTGATAAGTATATTATCCGCTATTATGATACTAACTAGTCAACAGTGACTATTTCACTTATAACTTCAATTAACATTGCTTACCCCCTTTGTACCCTACCTGGACTCGCCTATTATCTTATAATTGCTAGTAGAGTAGCCTGTGGTGCGTGTTTCATCCGAAAACTGCAGTATGTTATGTCATTGTACGTCCATGCCTCTTAGTTTCCTTGCAATAATATGACCCCCTTTCTTCCATTCCTGAGCGCGCCTCTGCAAAAAAAAAAGACTTTATTCCCTTTTCTGGCCTCATATGTGCATATATCATTATAAGCTAAACGTCTATTGCGCCGTTATCGCTGGCATATCGTCATCACCATGCCAGTCACCCCTCTTTTCATGTGCCTGAACACGCCCCTGAAACTCTATATGTAATAAATTATGCAAATAATGGAAGCAGAAGCTATCTTTTACATCTTGATAGCTATAAATACCCCTTACATTGCTCTATTGGCTTCCCGCCAAGCATTGAATACTTCCTGGACCCCCCCCCCCCCCCCACCCTTTTCAAGCCCCTGAAACCGCCTCTGCCATGCAATATTTATGATATTTCATTAACATAAACTAATTTAGACATGTTGCAATCACCGTAAACCGATGTAACTCCTTCATACTTGAGGAAGTTAGGAAGAAACCGTGAAGATCGCATTTCCGTATTATCGCCAAATGTCGCCTCCGAACCCACCCAAAACTGTGCCCTGAAACCGCCTCTGTTCAGGTTAGGAACTCAAAATTTTGACTCCAAATGCGGTATTCAATTCTATGAAAAGTCCCAAAATGTCATGGGCCTACTCCCAGCAATTCTGGAGATATCTGCTAAACATGAGGGGGGGGGGGCGGAATCCACCCCCGTTACAAATAGGGTTAAAGGTCACTTTGAAAGTTGTCTTGAAATTGTGCTATACGGGGTATTTCGAGCTGAAAAAGCAAATATGGCATTTTTTTGGACGATAATAGATGTCCGTCGAAAAATGAGCATGCTTCTCTTTTCTCCTTCATGGCCATAACAAAAATTGCGTGACAATTAGACGTCATGCATATGGTATAGCTTGGATATGGAAACTATTGCACACAATAACGACGGGCTTTAGACATATATACGCAGGCTGCGTGTAACGTAAACAACCGTTGTGGGAATCCGAAACAAGTTGCGGGGAAATGAAACTTCTTTTAAAAGCGGCCACTATTGCTGTGTCGAAATTACTTAACGTTTGGAGCTAATTGTTTCACACAACCCATTTTTCGATCCGCTCTACAAATCTGCTACCTCAGTTCAAAACTCCATGTTAAAGGTGAACTATTCCCTTTAATAAGCTGGAATAGGGATCTTTGTACCTCGCTTAGATACGGTAAGTATATGTATGTACCTACAAACCAGTCAAACGTTCTCATTGGATAAGGAACTAAGCTAGCGATTCTTCAACGTTCTTTTCCAATGTGAAGGAGCACTTTGTTTTTTGTTTTGACCTCAGTTGACCTAAGATGACCTTTTAGGGGTCACTGAGCAACAGTTGCATAGGCTCATCAAGAATGGCTATACAAACATGATCCTGAAGTAATTGGTCTGATGTAATGCGTATTATCTGAATGGGAGGCATTGTCATATCTTCATATTGGCATATAATGGGGAGGTCACGGAATCGACCTGACCTTAACTCACCAGATATACACAAATCTGCTGTCAATCAATATGCGATGTGTAGGTACTTAACCCTCGCCCGTGCAGCGTCCGATCAGTGCGTGACCGTGCAAGGGGGGGAGATTGGTACGACCCCCCCCCCCCCCAGCGTTTCGCCCCTAATTGGGCTAGAGCTTCGATTAAAAAACGAGCGTGTTGCTTGTCAAGGGAGTAAACCATTGATATCCGATTTTAAGGTCCTAGGTCATTAGATGACCTCTGAAGTCATGCCAATGACCCAAAATTCAACCAAATGGTAAATCCGTATCAAATCGAATTTAATCGAGCTAGAATCGCGAATGAGCATATAATTATGCTAAATGATGCCAAATTTGAAATCAGCGTCACAAAATGTCATAGAAACTGCCAAATTCCAAAAAGATCATGTCGGGTCATGTCAGGTAATTTGAGGTCAGTGACCTCGGTTTGATCTTTAGGGGCGCATGACCCCAGTGGAACATACAATTATGTAAAGTGGATCCCATATTTGAAATCAGCGTCACAAATGTCCTAGAAGCCAAAAAAAAGTAATATGAGGTCATCGGATGTAAGTGACCTCGGCTGGACTCTGAAAAGGTCAATGGAGGTCACAATCTCAGTGGAAACCACAGCTGTCACCTGGAAACACCTGTGCATATGATCCTGAACGACAAACACTATGAAACTGCACAAGTTACAAGGATTAATACTACGGGACGCCAGTTGCGCCTGACATGACCTTAACAAACAGGTCAAAGGTCACGGGTCATGTGACCTACAACTTTAGAAATTGCATAATATGTGTCAAATTGTTCACCAGTACGGTACTGAAAGTTTCATCGTAATCGGTTGATATTTACGCGAGCTATTCCCGAAAAAACGAGGGGATGGCATCAACCCCCTGCACTGGCGAGGGTTAAGCCTAATTCAATTATGTGAGTTTAAAACTGCTCGGACAAACACTGTTGCCTGTGCACGACCGTTATTTTTTAAGAAGATTGGGTCACTTAATGCAACCTGGTGACCTGACCTGAAGTGACCCGAAGTAAAACAAATATTGCAAAATGTGGTTCATTGAAGCCGTAACAGGTGCATGACAAAGACTAAGACAGAAAATCTGACAACAGGTTATCACGATCGATCAGTAAGCTGTTTGAACAGAAGTGCCTCAAATATTATAACAATGTCAAACACACACCAATCGTTTTTGCGCTATTTAAAGGGATTATACGGGTTTTTCCCAGAATAAATGAGTTGCATAGTAAAACGTACTTATAAAGGTGGTAGAAGTCCCACGCTAGCCACATTTTTCAGGAAATTTCAGGAAATTAATAAGCAATATTTGAAAAATAAGCTTGTTTTGTTCCAACAACACCTGTTACCTAGTTTTTCCCATAAAATTCGATATTTTTCATGATTTTTCATGCCGATACGCCACCACCAAATTATCAACGCCAGAGATAAGAAACCACAAAACCCGAACGAACAGTGTGTAGTAATAAAAAGTCCGTAAGTTTTGAATTGCATAATCATTTTGTGATCCAGTGTAGGACTTGCAGATAATTCAAAACTCTAAAATTGATTGCTGCAGATTCTAAGATGATAAATGTGGTGGACAGTAATGCCGATCAAGTACTCTTTATCTGATACAAATCTCGAAAAACGCCAAAGTTTGAATGCTGATAATTGCTGAAATAATATACTAAATGAGCATTGTGGTCCCTGTTATGTCTTAAACGTGTTTAAAGCTCATACAACTGCAAAAGAGTGCATTTCCTTTCAGGACGGAAACCCGTATAATCCCTTTAATGAAACAGTGCGTATTTCCCAGAAAAACCGGCTTACGTACCTATACTCAAATACACAATGCTTCCTGCTCGATAGAGACTGGTAAAGTTTTGAATCATGCCGCTTGTTGCCAGTCCAATATGGACCAGTAGAATACAACTAACAGCCACTGAATCGGATCCAACGACCACCGTCGTCACATGGGTTCTCAAAATGTTCGCGTTTAAGCCGGCGATCCACTAATAAAACGTCTCTTGGGTTGGTTTTAAGGCAGTCAATTTTGGTTTGCGCGCTGTCTCTGGCCGACGTAAATTCGACCACATATCGGACGTGCGAGATGCACTGGGCTGGCTCACCGCCCGGCAACTGTACGAACTTCAATCTCTCCACCTTCTTCACAAAATTTCCCAGCTTCCCAGCTTTCGGCCAATTCTGAACTTCGTTCCAGAAGCACCCGCCAGGACGCTGATTTGGCCCTCCCGCGCGTGAGAACTACAACCGGCAAGTGTCGCTTTTTATATAGTACGGTGCAGCGGTACAACACCCTGTCTCGGGACATTCGTGACGTCTTTACCGTCATTTAAACGTACAATTGGCACTCTTTTAGATGACATCTGATGTGCTGTGCTGGATGTGTGTGTGCTTGCGATCATGTATTGTGTGTGTTTTGTTTTTCTACTCAGTGTACGCATGTGTGTCGTTTTTAACATGTGTCTCATCTTTTAACCCTGACACGACGTTCAGAATAGCCGGTTGTATGTATCGGAGAGTGTTTTTACCGTAAATACAGTTTGAAGCTGTAAAATGGCATCGGTTACTCGAGGACTAACAAAACTCGTGATTCCGCCCTCCCGTCCCGCCGAATTCTGGTAGCCGTTAGGTGTTGGTGAAAGATAAATATGGAGTGATGATGTGAGGGCGGCAGACCCGGGGCGGGCGGGTATCACATTACACCGTGGGAGATCGCGTCGTCGTGTCGCGACGCGCCGAGCGCCGCCGTACTATGGATCGTCTATATATTACGTAAAGCTTTCTTCGGCAATATTCAACACCCTGTTGAATATTGCCGTTTTAATGTAACGCTTCGTAACGTTTCGACTGAGCCCCATATATAATTAAGTAGCGCCAACATGTTTGAAGTTTGAAACCCCCTCCCCCCTAGCCTCTGTAAAACATACAAAATCATGCTTAATGTAGCATGAACATCGTCGTGGCGGTCAATACCTTGAATTCCAGACCCTATGCTAGTCACTCGTATAGGCTTTGTATGATTCTGTTATTGTTTCCGTTTAAGGTTCATTTTAATTGTCCAGCTTTACGATAACACCCGTGCGACCCCCTCCAGCTATGTAATATATGTGTATATATTCATATACAGACAATCATGGCATACATGACACGGGAAAGTAAACACATAGGCGGACGCGTTTCGTCATAAATGACTTCATCAGCACCATATACACAAGATGAAATAATGCACACACGCAAGAAAAGCTATACATCACAGTTTCAATCTATTCGAATTATTGTTTGAATGTTCTAGAAGAATGTGATATAAAACTTGTTCTAATACACAATCATCCTGAATGATGTAATCGATGTCGCTAACGCAGAGAACGGTGGCGTAATATTCCAAAAACTGAGAGGTGAGATTAACTCAGGTTACTTGTATGGAAACCCAGACACCCAAAGAATTTATCCCTATTAGACCAATCATTTTCCATGGATTCCCACGCCAGCTTACAATGTAGCTATACAGCTGAACTCTATTATTTCACCTTGCATACCGAAAACTTATTCCCTGAGATCGTCTGAAGAATTCATAGAAATACTCAGAGTACGGGAGAGGCATGGCACCCTGGCATCTCTTGACGCATCTTCACTCTTTACGAATGTCCCTGTCGATCAGACGATTGATATGCTTCTTGAGAACGTTTACTCTCATGCGTCTATCCCGGCGCCACGTGTACCTAGAGCAAGAGCTAACTCAAACGTCTCTTTGAGATATGCACAAAAGACACTCTTTCCTTTTGCACCCAGACTTGCACCCAGAGGGCAAGCTTTGCCAACAGATCGATGGGGTGGCAATGGGTTCCCCTTGGGGTGTCATTTGCGGAAACTTATATGGCACAGATAGAATCACTGACCTTAGAGAGCCTAGAAGAAACCTTTCACGTACTGCCGGTACACTGATGACATATTTGTTGATATTGTTGACGAGGAACAACTCATGTGCCTCAAATCCGAACTTGAAGACAAATCAATTATCAAATTCACGTTCGAAATGTCAGTAAACTACCGAATTCCATTTCTAGATGTAAACAGTTGATGCTTCAAATAAAACAATCGTTACCTCGGTTTATAGGAAACCCACTGATATTGGTAGATGTCTTAAAGGGATTATACGGGTTTCCGTCCTGAAAGTAAATGCACTCTTTTGCAGTTGTATGAGCTTTAAACACATTTAACACATATAACAGGGACCTCAATGCTCATTTAGTCCATTATTTCAGAAATTATCAGCGTTAAAACTTGGGCGTTTTTCGAGACTAGTATCAGATAACGAGTACTTGATCGGCACTACTGTCCACCACTTGTATCTTAAGATCAATTTGAGAGTTTTGAATTATCTGCAAGTCCTACACTGGATCACAAAATGATTATGCAATTCAAAACTGACGGGACTTTGTATTACTACACACTGTTCGTTGAGGTTTTGTGTTTTTATGGTTTTCTTTTCTCTGACCAGTCTGGCTTTTCTCAGCGTTGAGAATTTGGTGGTGGCATATTATTTTTTTTTAACATGAAAATTCATGAAAAATATGATTTTATGGGAAAACTAGGTAACTGCTGCTGTCGTTGGAACAAAACAAGTTTATTTTCTTTCAAATATTGCTTATTTTACCGGAAATATGCCATACGTGAGGTGTTTTTTATTAGCATAAAAGAGATGACTGGCTCTGCCTCAGCCGGTCCTGCAGAAAATACACGGTGGCATCACCGCGCACTTTGGAATGTCCTTACGTGCAGAAGAGGTCATTTCCAGAAAAATGTGGCTGTCGGCAATAGGCGCGCACGCGGGGAAACAGCTGGCGGAGCGGCGCCTGGCCACTTCTATTACTTTCGGATCCCCTGGTCAAAACGGGACCGTCCCGTTTGGAGGCGGTGCCCCTATATTTCGAAAACCCCTGAAGTTAGGGGGCGGAAGTTTTGGAAGCTGTGTTAGGACGTCGCTCTCCCTATGTGACCAGAAAACTGTTGATCCAGTCCATCTAGAACACACCTTGTTACTTACTTAACGAGTTAACTATTATATTTATGTATTACTATTAAATTATGTATATGTTAAATTTTCAATAATAATTCATCACAATTAATAATTAATAATAGAATAAGAAATTTGTTAATTAAATCCGTTGCAGACTATGGTCACTAGCGGATCCAGAAGGGGGGGGGGGGATTGCGGCCATGACTCCCCTCCAAACCGCCTGAAATCGGCACAAAATTGACACATTTCCTGATATGGAAGACAATCTAAGCAACTTTTACAAAGGAAAGTTTGTTTAAAATCGGCTATCAATGCATAACCAAGCGAAATGCGATGAGTTTTCAGAATTATGTGATATTTTTGGGGGGAATTTGGCTCCCCCTCCGCCCACCACCCCCCCCCCCCCCCCCCCCCCCACCCTTCCAACCACCGTTCTGGATCCGCCAATGACTATGGTAGTAGCAGTACCATACGCTAGTACCATCAGGTTTATCGGAATGGGCCGGTAATCGCATATCGAAACGTGGCAGCTGACGCCCATCCTCGTCGTGAGTGATTTTCTTGGCCTTAGCAACAAGTGGCGTAGTGCCAACGCAGCATCAAACTTAGTTTTATAATTGCCATTAGCTTGCTCACGGTCTCGATGTGACGTTCCCCACTCCGTCGGTCTGCACCGCTCACGCCTCACCCTCCTCCCCGCTCGACAGCTGCCGGCCGATGCGAGGCGACACCGGGTCCAATGTGGTGTCAGATGTCCATTCGCATAAACATATTCCACTGTAGCCGACTGGCGTGTTAGAGTGACAACGGCATCACCACGCTACTCCCTCCATCTAGCGGATTTCACTGCAACTAGTAGTTCCAATATGACCGCGCCAGACAGTTTTGGATGGCGCAAGCTTGACTGCAACGGCTTTGTGTGTGGCTGTATGCCACGGTTTTGGATGCGGCGAGCACCATTTTGGATGCGGCGAGTTTGGCTCATTAAGATGTCCCCTACCCGGGCGAATTTTGGATGTCGCAAGCGTTGTTGGCAGCGGTTTTGGATGGGACAAGCATTGAATGCTACAACTTTGAACGCTTTGATAGTTCCCCGTATGGACGATGCCTAAACCAAATGCCAAAACAATATATTGAGTGTTGACTGACATATGGCTCCCTAAGCATGATGGGTCTTGACTTTGTATTCGACATTTCCAAATATGCGTGGCGCGTCTGGCGCTATTTTCTATCTGGAGCGATTCCTATAACCAATGAAAGCTAAAAACGTCTCGTTTTGGCGCCAAAGTTTATAGCGCTGAATAGCGTGCGTGGAACGCATTTCGACAGTATTTGAGTTATTGTGACTGGGATTTGGGTGTCATTGTTTTCCTTTTCCATGTAAACATGTAGCCAAATACAATTCATACTTTGTTAATGTGTAGGTAAAGTTAATATTTTTAATTGTCAAGGGCATTTTAAATTACTATAGCTTGGGATGGATACTTTGGCCTCAGGTCATAACCAGACTCAAGTAATTTCAGGTACCAATTTTAAATCTGCACCCATTTTGCACCATGTTTAGGTACCTATCCCGGTGTATTTTATGGGCGCTATGAGTAGAGGTCTTACAAATTTAACATTTCCAAATAGTCAAGATCAGACTCAGCATGAACTCAGCTAAAAATATGTTTGAAAGCGACGGAAGAGGTAAAATTGTGTGTGTCTGTTTTTTACCACTGGCGGATGCAGGGGGCGGGGTTCATTAGGAGGAGCAAATTCCCCCCCCCCCCCCCCCCCCCCCTCCCCCCTCCCCCCACAGGACATGGTGAGCATTCAATACAAGGATGTCCCCCGCACCGCGTGTTCCTGCATTGGCTGTAAGAAATGATTACCGAGCGGGCGCGAAGCGCCCGTGAGGTTTCCCGTCAACTTACTTGACAAATTTACATTTGACCCGGCCCGACCCGGCCCGACCCCGCCCGAACCGGCCTGGCACGGTCGTACAGACGCTTTTCGGAAGCTAATAACTTTGCGACCACTGCTCCGATTGATATCGGATTTTCCACATTGGATAGGACCATCAAATCAATTTTGTGTTTGGTATGGTGCGTTCTGATAAGGGTGGTACCACAGCGCGTGGCACACGCAAACATCGAAATGAACAAAAATAATTATTGATAAAAAATGGCGTTATTGATCTAAGCATTAATTTATACGATGAAGCATGCAGCGCTCAGGACGTACTCCTTTTGGCGGATTCGAAAAAAGAGATCATGAACAATTTAATACAACTTAATTTAGCTTTACCAGAGCGCCCCCGCTCGGTCATCGCCCAAAAAGGCGTCTTACTGGTAATTAGGAAACAAAATCCCCCCCTCGGTCAATAACTTTCACATTGAGGACTCGACACCATCCCCCCCCCCCCGCTCAACGACTTTTGAAGCTGACGACCCGACTCCACCCCCCCCCCCCCCCCCATCTCCCCCGGTCAACAACTTTTCGCTGATGAAGCGGAGCGAAATTTTATCCCCCCCCCCCATTCTCAAATCCTAGATCCGCCAGTGGTGCTATGATAAAAAAAACACTTCCGGGGAGCATCCGGTGTTAGCGGGTTTCGAACTCACGGTCAAGCTAAGGGTACGCCAGAAATCGACGGCTATACCGACTGAGCCATTTGCGCTGACGTCCGGAGCACTGTTAACCAGTCAACTTGTTCGTGCCAGTCGCGACCGTAGCGTCACGTGGTGGCAAGGAAGATATTTATTAGACCGACTGTACATATGTGTCATATAATTGTTCCAATGGGGCGACAGGCGCGTCTGTATATATCCTGTGATGATTTTTTGTGTCGGAAAAGTCATGCGTTTCAAACCAGCGTTGCTTTTGTTGTGTGCTTGTCAGTGCCAAAACGCCAGTATACAGTCGGAAGGAAGGACAGCCTACCATCGCGCCGGCGGGCCAGCCACCACACTGTGAGATGAGACACAGAGAGATGAGACACAGAGAGATGAGACACAGAGAGATGAGACACAGAGAGATGAGACACAGAGAGATGAGACACAGAGAGATGAGACACAGAGATATGAGACACAGAGAGATGAGACACAGAGAGATGAGACACAGAGAAGTGAGACACAGAGAGATGAGGCAGAGAGAGATGAGACACGGAGAGATGAGACACAGATAGATGAGACACAGATATATAAGACACAGAGAGGTGAGACACAGATAGATGAGACAGAGAGAGATGAGACACAGAGAGATGAGACACAGAGAGATGAGACACAGATATATAAGACACAGAGAGGTGAGACACAGATAGATGGGACAGAGAGAGATGAGACACAGAGAGATGAGACACAGATATATGAGACACAGAGAGGTGAGACACAGAGAGATGAGACACAGAGAGATGAGACACAGAGAGATGAGACACAGAGAGATGAGACACAGAGAGATGAGACACAGAGAGATGAGACACAGAGAGATGAGACACAGAGAAGTGAGACACAGAGAGATGAGGCAGAGAGAGATGAGACACAGATAGATGAGACACAGAGAGATGATACACAGAGAGATGAGACACAGAGAGATGAGACACAGAGAGATGAGACACAGAGAGATGAGACACAGAGAGATGAGACACAGAGAGATGAGACACAGAGAGATGAGACACAGAGAGATGAGACACAGAGAGATGAGACACAGAGAAGTGAGACACAGAGAGATGAGGCAGAGAGAGATGAGACACAGAGAGATGAGACACAGATAGATGAGACACAGATATATGAGACACAGAGAGGTGAGACACAGAGAGATGAGACAGAGAGAGATGATACACAGAGAGATGAGACACAGAGAGATGAGACACAGATATATAAGACACAGAGAGGTGAGACACAGATAGATGAGACAGAGAGCGATGAGACACAGAGAGATGAGACACAGATATATGAGACACAGAGAGGTGAGACACAGAGATATGAGAAAGAGAGAGATGAGACACAGAGAGATGAGACACAGAGAGATGAGACACAGAGAGATGAGACACAGAGAGATGAGACACAGAGATGTGAGACACAGATAGATGAGGCAGAGAGAGATGAGACACAGAGAGATGAGACACAGAGAGATGATACACAGAGAGATGAGACACAGAGAGATGAGACACAGATATATGAGACACAGAGAGGTGAGACACAGAGAGATGAGACAGAGAGAGATGATACACAGAGAGATGAGACACAGAGAGATGAGACACAGATATATGAGACACAGAGAGGTGAGACACAGATAGATGAGACAGAGAGAGATGAGACACAGAGAGATGAGACACAGAGAGATAAGACACAGATATATGAGACACAGAGAGGTGAGAAACAGAGATATGAGAAAGAGAGAGATGAGACACAGAGAGATGAGACACAGAGAGATGAGACACAGAGAGATTAGACACAGAGAGATGAGACACAGAGAGGTGAGACACAGAGAGATGAGGCAGAGAGAGATGAGACACAGAGAGATGGGACACAGAGAGATGATACACAGAGAGATGAGACACAGAGAGATGAGACACAGATATATGAGACACAGAGAGGTGAGACACAGAGAGATGAGACAGAGAGAGATGATACACAGAGAGATGAGACACAGAGAGATGAGACACAGATATATGAGACACAGAGAGGTGAGACACAGAGAGATGAGACAGAGAGAGATGAGACACAGAGAGATGAGACACAGATAGATGAGACACAGATATATGAGACACAGAGAGATGAGACACAGAGAGATGAGACACAGAGAGATGAGACACAGAGAGATGAGACACAGAGAGATGAGACACAGAGAGATGAGACACAGAGAGATGAGACACAGAGAGATGAGACACAGAGAGATGAGACACATATAGATGAGACACATATAGATGAGACACAGAGAGATGAGACACAGAGAGATGAGACACAGAGAGATGAGACACAGAGAGATGAGACACAGAGAGATGAGACACAGAGAGATGAGACACAGAGAGGAACAGCTTTATTATGACGTCACAAATCACCAGAACTGGGACATCATCTGGAAACACAACATGATTATCATTCAGCATAAACATTGTAACATAATTTAATTTGTGTGAACAGTGCTTCATTTGATCGGATCTCGATATATCTCAGCCGGTCAAACGTTAGTAAATGGATGAAGAGGCTTCAAATAATATGCAAATATCATGCAAATCCAAGTCGGCAGAAAACTAAGTTTGAGCGGCATTCCGTGGGAACGCGTTTTATGGAGAAATGTTTGATGTGACAGTGTCTAACCAGAGTGCAGAGTGCAGAGTGCAGAGTGCAGTGTGCAGAGTGCAGAGTGCAGAGTGCAGAGTGCAGAGTGCAGAGTGCATGCAGAGTGCAGAGTGCAGAGTGCAGAGTGCAGCGAGAGAGACATTCTCGTGTTTCTCAGGTACGCAACATATTTATAAGGTATATTTATAAGGTATGTACTTCTGAGAAATAAATAAGATAAATGTTAAACTCGAGCACAGCTGAAACAGCACAACGAGCCCCAGGCACAATGAAGCCAATCAGGGATGCTCCCAGCCTATCCCGCGTCCGACCCTTTGTGATGAGTCATGTTACCCAGCCTCCGATCCCTTTCCATCTGGTAGTGTATCACTGGTGCCACTTCTGCCCCACTCCCAGTTTCTGGCTCAATATCGGCTGGCTGGATCCTCGCCGACGTATTCGCAATGTTCCGATCGCGGAGGCCGCTGATGGGCCCGGGGCTGCTCACATATTGATTGCATGTGTTGCCGGCGGCACGGCAGCCGGCGATGCCATCTGAGTGCAGGAGGCAGGCCCGATGGTGTGGTGCGTGGTGTGTGGTGTGTGGTGTGTGGTGTGTGGTGTGTGGTGTGTGGTGTGTGGTGTGTGGTGTGTGGTGTGTGGTGTGTGGTGTGTGGTGTGTGGTGTGTGGTGTGTGGTGTGTGGTGTGTGGTGTGTGGTGTGTGGTGTGTGGTGTGTGGTGTGTGGTGTGTGGTGTGTGGTGTGTGGTGTGTGGTGTGTGGTGTGTGGTGTGTGGTGTGTGGTGTGTGGTGTGTGGTGTGTGGTGTGTGGCGTGTGGCGTGTGGTGTGTGGTGTGTGGTGTGTGGTGTGTGGTGTGTGGTGTGTGGTGTGTGGTGTGTGGTGTGTGGTGTGTGGTGTGTGGTGTGTGGTGTGTGGTGTGTGGTGTGTGGTGTGTGGTGTGTGGTGTGTGGTGTGTGGTGTGTGGTGTGTGGTGTGTGGTGTGTGGTGTGTGGTGTGTGGTGTGTGGTGTGTGGTGTGTGGTGTGTGGTGTGTGGTGTGTGGTGTGTGGTGTGTGGTGTGTGGTGTGTGGTGTGTGGTGTGTGGTGTGTGGTGTGTGGTGTGTGGTGTGTGGTGTGTGGTGTGTGGTGTGTGGTGTGTGGTGTGTGGTGTGTGGTGTGTGGTGTGTGGTGTGTGGTGTGTGGTGTGTGGTGTGTGGTGTGTGGTGTGTGGTGTGTGGTGTGTGGTGTGTGGTGTGTGGTGTGTGGTGTGTGGTGTGTGGTGTGTGGTGTGTGGTGTGTGGTGTGTGGTGTGTGGTGTGTGGTGTGTGGTGTGTGGTGTGTGGTGTGTGGTGTGTGGTGTGTGGTGTGTGGTGTGTGGTGTGCGGTGTGCGGTGTGCGGTGTGCGGTGTGCGGTGTGCGGTGTGCGGTGTGCGGTGTGCGGTGTGCGGTGTGTGGTGTGTGGTGTGTGGTGTGTGGTGTGTGGTGTGTGGTGTGTGGTGTGTGGTGTGTGGTGTGTGGTGTGTGGTGTGTGGTGTGTGGTGTGTGGTGTGTGGTGTGTGGTGTGTGGTGTGTGGTGTGTGCTGTGTGCTGTGTGTTGTGTGCTGTGTGCTGTGTGGTATGTGCTGTGTGGTGTGTGCTATGTGCTGTGTGCTGTGTGCTGTGTGCTGTGTGCTGTGTGATGTGTGCTGTGTGCTGTGTGTTGTGTGCTGTGTGATGTGTGCTGTGTGATGTGTGCTGTGTGCTGTGTGCTGTGTGCTGTGTGCTGTGTGTTGTGTGCTGTGTGCTGTGTGCTGTGTGCTGTGTGCTGTGTGCTGTGTGCTGTGTCGTCTTGTCGCCAGTCGTTCCCACCCCAAGTCATTAAGTAATACAGTTGTCGGTGATCTAAACATTGCTCCTGTCACTAATCTTGCACAGCGGTTTTAGAGAGTTTGAAGTCGGGCTGCGTCAGTCAAAGTCAGATTTCCGTCATAGATGGTGTCACAGTAGTCGAAGTGCGGTCTGATGTAAGTAATGTATATATATTGTCGAGCATAGGTCTGGAAAGAAATTTGGCTACAGGATAGATGGGTCCTAGTAAGGTGTTAATTGTCCTTATGATGGTGTTAACGTGCTGATGAAAGTGTAAGTCGGTGGATAAAGTCAGTCCAAGATGTTTGTGACTTGTCGCGGTGGGTATGTCCTGTCCATCGAAAGAAAGCGCAAAGTTTCGGCTGTCGTGTCGGTTTGTGAAAGTAAGTCGTATTGTCTTCTGTGCATTAAAAGTTATGGCCCAGTCCGCTCCATATCGTCTGATGGCATCTATGTTGTCTTGTATTGATTGTCTGTCGGCTTGGCTGTCATGAGGGTGAGATGAATACAAAGAAGTGTGTATTCATCTCACCCTCGTGTCATCTCACCCTCGTGTCGGCATAGAAGAGGGCATAATTTTGAGTTTTGTTGGATAGGTCATGGAGGTACATAATTGCTAGCAGAGGTCCAAGCACCGAACCTTGAGGACAGCCTGACATAATTTTGTCGGGGGTAGATAAACTGTTTCCCACGCGAACTATTTGTGTACGACCTTTTAGGTATGATTTTAGCCACGAGAGGAGAGATTCAAAAATGGTGTACTGTATTTTACACTTATCGATTAGCCCATTATGCCAAATTTTGTCAAAATATTTTGAAATATCAAGAAAGACTGCAGTAAAATTTGTATTTGCATTCAATGCTGTGTACAATTGATGGGTTAAATATATTAGCTGGATATGTGTACCATGGCCAGGACGATACCCACTTTGTTTTTCAGTTAATAAATTATTGTCATTAGATGTTCATACATTTGATTGAAGACTAGTTTTTCCAAGATTTTTGACAAATTTGGGAAAAGACTTATTGGTCGGTAATTTGTTGGGTCAGAGTTTGCGCTTAAAAATGGGCGTAACGCATGTTTTTTTCTTCCAAGAAGTGGGGAATTTACCTGACTTAAGTGATTTATTGAATAGCTTAGACAGGGGATTAGCGATTAGAAGGGCACACATCTTAAGAAATTTGCCTTGAATTTTGTCAGGTCTAGATGGTTTATTAGCGTCGAGACAGTTGAGAAGATAAAGAACCTCCCGTTCATTTACTTGGACCTCTGCTAAAGGGGGGATAGGGGGTTCAGGAGGAGTGATGGGAGGTATTTGTTTGTCATGTATGTCTAGTCTTGTTTGAGCAGCGAAGTGTCTGTTAAGAATTGTCGCTTTGTCAAGATCGTCAGTAATTGGTGTGCCGTCTTATCTGATGAGTGGTGGTATATTCCTATTTGCTTTCATACCAATGATGTCTTTTAGGATGTTATATGTGCGTGGATTTGTTTTATTCTCCAAAAGTTTCATGACTTGTTTTTGTATATGACAATTTTTTTTAGTTTCTGATTGGTTGCTGTAGTTAAGTTTCGCTGTTGCCTCCAACGCTCCCAATCATATTCAGTGTTACGCCTTCTCGCAATATTGAACAGCCTATCTCGTTTACGAATTTGGCATTTCAGTTCTAAAGTAAACCAGGGTTTGTCATTTGCTTTGGGTGAAATGATTCGGAGAGGAATTGAAGCGTTGGCTGCAGTAATCAGGCCATCAGTTAAATTGTCAGTTGCTTCGTCTACGTCACAGTCCAGTAGTCTGTCCCAGTCTGTGTCTATCAAGAGTCTCGTAAGTGTGTAGGTGTCCATCTGTCTGTAGTCCCAGCATTGTATCGTTTGTCTTGAAATGGAGGGGCTGTTAACCCTATTTGTAACAGGGGGGGGGGGCGGATTCCGCCCCCCCCCCCCCCATGTTTTTTGCAGATATCTCCAGAACGGCTGGGAGCAGGCCCATGAAATTTTGGGACTTTTCATAGAATTGAATACCGCATTCGGAGTCAAAATTTTGAGTTCTTAACCTGAACAGAGGCGGTTCCAGGGCACAGTTTTGGGTGGGTTCGGAGGCGACATTTGGCGATAATACGGAAATGTGATCTTCACGGTTTCTTCCTAACTGCCTCAAGTATGAAGGAGTTACATCGGTTTACGGTGATTGCAACAAGTGCAAATTAGTTGATGTTAATGAAATATCATTAAAATTGCATGGCAGAGGCGGTTTCAGGGGCTTGAAAGGGGGGGGGGGGGTTCCAGGAAGTATTCAATGCTTGGCGGGAAGCCAATAGAGCGATGTAAGGGGCATTTATAGCTATCAAGATGTAAAAGATAGCTTCTGATTCTATTATTTGCATAATGTATTACATATATAGTTTCAGGGGCGTGTTCAGGCACATGCAAAGGGGGGTGACTGGCATGGTGATGACGATATGCCAGCGATAACGGCGCAATAGACGTTTAGCTTATAATGATATATGCACATATGAGGACAGAAAAAGGAATAAAGTTTTTTTTTTGCAGAGGCGCGCTCAGGAATGGAAAAAAGGGGGTCATATTATTGCAAGGGAACTACGAGTACGTACAATGAGGGCGTACAATGACATAACATACTGCAGTTTTCCGATGAAACAAGCACCACAGGCTACTCTACGAACGATTATAAGGTAATAGGCGAGTCCAGGTAGGGTAAAAAGGGGGGTAAACAATGTTAATTGAAGTTGTAAGTGAAATAGTCACTGTTGACTAGTTAGTATCATAATAGCGGATAATATACTTATCAAAAGGTCTTGCGCCGCCCCAGTTTGGATCCTGGATACGCCTATGATGAAGTAAAACATGCAAAAATGAACTATCTACGATCATTAACATATTTATAGTGCTGGGTAGCAACTTGACTGCGGTTAATACTTTTTCCAAATTTGACCTCCCTTTTCACTAACCTGGTACCGCCTATGGCAAAAAAAAATGATTTATAACTGTTTTGTCCAATGTCACAATCACATACCATTTCATTTATCAAAAAATAACATAAAATGGTTTTATTACGCATTTACTTAACCCCCATATTGAGTGACCTGCACACGCCTATGATTTTTGAATTTTCAAACGTGACCATCATATATACATTTCCAATTCAATCTCTATCGATTCCTATTAGTTGTATTAAAATTGGTCGATAAACATGAAAGCTATGTTGGATCAAAAATACCACTAAAATTTGTAGTTTTTGCCCCCCTGTTGCCCCCTATCTAAAATTTAGATTTGTATTTATTGTTTAGACATGTAGATCTTGTTGAGGGGAACCAAACGCCGTTTGATTTTTGAAAATCGCACGGATAGATCTCGAGATCTCCGGGGGGCGGAATCCCCCCCCCCCCCTGTTACAAATAGGGGTAGCCAGGAGCCTGTTACAAATAGGGTTAAGTTTAAGCGTTGCAAAGATTGGTAATATGGGAGAAACAGGGAAGTAGGCCACTTTCGCGAATCATATAATCATCTGATACCGCCAGGAGGTCTCTCAGATTTGCAACATTATTAACTCCTGTTTCTCGTGTTGGTTCGTTAATTAGCTGATTGAGATTGAATGGTAGAAACTCGTCTTGAAGAAGGATTTCGTATGGTGATATCACGCTATGTGTTGATAATTTAGGGTGAAGATATGTGTTGCCTGTGTTTAGGTCTCCGAGTATAATTATATTGCCAGGACAGTATGCCTGTGCTAGCGCAAGACTTCAATTAAATTTTACGAAGAAGTCAGAATGCTGGAATGAAGACAAGTTGGGAGGTACGTAGATTGTACAGACTATGAGAGTGGTAGATTTAATTTTAATGAGGCACCATATCCATTCTATTCCATGAAGCTCAATATTGGAAAGTCTTCTAACTGCAAGATTATTACGAACGAAAATCGCAACACGACCTCCATTCCTGTCTCTATGTCGTGTCAGTGGGTCGTGAAAATTGTCAAGAGTGAAGAGAGTAGGATGGACCTGGTCGTCAAGTTTAGTCTCAGATAGACAAAGTATGTGAATGTCGTTAAGTGAAGAGAAATGGGAAAGCTCGTCAATTCGGCAGCGAGATGTGATTGAGTTAATGTTGACATGTGAAATGGTGATGAGCTTAGTGTTGTCTCCCTTAGATAAGCTGGATGATGTAGACAGGTGAGTTGAAGATGCAGCTGACCCAACTGAGGCCGCCCGGCGCTCGGGATCTGGGGAAAACGAAATAGCGCTCGTCAGACGTTGGCAGCGCAGCAGTGGGTGTTCGATTCCTAAATGAACAAATTGCGTACTCAAGCTGGATAACAAATGCAAGCCTGTATATAACCGGAAGTATCGAACAAAAGTACATAATTGCTTGCATGAAATAATATGGAGAGTCGTGTAAACACCGAATTACGCAACATGCAATCAATAGCTCAACTAAGTTACTGGCACATTAAAACAAAGGACCTATATGATACGCACTGAAACAATAGCTGTGCATTAACATCACTAAGTAAACATTGCATAAACAAAGATAACACCAAGTGAGATCAAACGAAATAGAGCTAAACCTCTCCCAATGAAACCATGCAAGTGTGGGCAGTGAACTCAATCACAGCCAGAAGAAGGTGGTAAAAATAGACTATGGTTCTCCGACCAAATCGAAAGTTGGAAAATGGTTTTCCAGCAAAACTAATGCAGTATCGCTCGTTGAAGCAATATTTATATTTATACTCTTGTGAAATATTGATCATACCTGAAAAAATAAAGTTGCAGAAACTCTGATAAGCTACTCTGTAACTGATGCAAGATTAAAGACATTGTAAAGTTCTTGAGGCTCCTATAGAAGAAGAGAGTTATAGACAGGTCCTAAGCAATATTTGACATTCAATGTGAATATTTTTTTCCCATTTCTGACAGACAGAAAAGTGTACCAGTAATAACAAAGCTATGACGTCACCAAAAACGATCCCTAAAGAGACATAACAGAATATTGCAACAAAGAGCCTCTTGGGCTCATCCGAGGTTGCACCCCCCCCCCCCCCTCCACCAGTCTCGCCCCTTCAAATCACCTTACGCTACCTGCATAAAAGAAGGCTAATCCAACGAGTATTTATGAACTAATCCCTTCTCTGTAAAGTATTTATATAATATAATTTTGAAGGAATCAAGTGTCACTGAATCAGCGACATCCCCTGGTAGCATATTTCAATGTCCTACAACCCTTCTACTGAAAAATTACTGTCATACCCTAGTCCTAGTTTGTTTCATGATGAGTTTATGCTGTGACTTCTACCTCGATTTTCCCTATTTAACTCAAACATTCCCTTTAACTCTCGCCCTGCGGGAGCTTTTTCACCTTTGCCCTACGGGGGGGCCTGACAGGCCACTGCCCCCCTGTTAACTTCCAAACCAAGCAACGCAGTAGACCAATGCAGTAAAAAACAGCATGTTGCCTGTCATGAGAGGAAACTAACAGTATGCGATTTTTAGGTTGCAGGTCAACGGGTGACCTTCCAGGTCAAGTGAATGACCTCAGATTTACCACGTCAAGAACAGCGATTTTGCTCTTCAGAAAACCTCAAAATTAGAAATTGATAAATGTAAATAAAAAGGCATGTTCCTAGACCAGTTTTGATTCAGGAATACAACAAAGGTAATTATTTGTTCGTATCTTGTTCAAAAATGTCAAAAAAAGTTATAAAAAATGACGTCTCCAGTTTCTTACACTTAGGAAGCCATCACTCAGTCAAAAATGAAGATATTGCTCTGAAATTTGGTATAGGTATTGCCCATACTCAGTTCTCTCACATATATTCCGGTTTGTCTAATATCTTTAAAATTTTGCTTTTGTGGAGATTTTCCCCCAAAAATATGTTTTATTTTTATTTTAGGGGTCAAAAACCCAAAATTTTGCAAATCAAAGATTGCCATTTTAAAGAGAATGCCGTTTTGCATCTTTGGTCAATTGCGTTTACAATTTGCACAAAAACTCTGTTTTCTACGATTTTTCCAATAGTTATCATTTTTTTACCAACATGACGTCATCAAAACATTATTATCTCCCAAACTTCTTGACCAATTTCTATTAAACTTTTACAGCCTACTTATAATTGCTGTAAACTCAGCTACTACAAATTTCAGCAAGGTGCACTCCATGTGTCACAAGTTATTCAAGAAAAACCTCAGGGGGCCTGTCAGCCCCCCCCCCCCCCGTAGGGCGAGGGTTGAATATCCAGAATGCTGACCATTTACAAATTTGAAGACTTCAATTAGATCTCCTCTTAGCCTTCTTTATCTAAGTGAAAAATACCCAATTTCTTATATCTATCTTCATAGGGAAAACTACCAAGACAATTAACCATTTGTATTGCCCTTTTTTAACTCTTTCTAACAGCCAGCAATCTCTCATGTGTTGGAGACCAGGCTTGTACACAATACTCCAAATGTGGTATAACGTATGCACAACACAGTTTTGTTATTACCTTTTAATTGCTGTAAATGTACATAATCATATATAACCAATCATAACCATAACCATAACTATTAACCAATCATATGATAAATAACCAAACTTTACCTAACATTTACAGCAATTAAGGTCGCAGGGACCCATGCTTAGAACGTGCCCCTGACATTTGCTCGCTGCGATGCAGAACCTACCAGGGGCTGTCGTGCCCAAGGGCCCCCACCCCCAGACCATCTCATAGACAGCATGGGTGGAGTTTTTCAGAGCAAGTTGGTGGGACAAAATACCATATTGGATGGTTGCTTTGCATGGCTGAGGTGAAAAATTTAACAGTTTAACACTAGGAAACCTTCAAATCTGAAAAACGTTGGTGGGGCAGAACATAAAAATGGTGGGGATTGATGGGGCAGTCGCCGCACCAACTTGGGGGGGGTTATTACTGAACCGAACGTCAAATACAAACGGTTTTTAATTTAATCAGACTTTTTACAGGTAGGGCAGACAACATTAAAACCAGACACATCCTAATGCCATACCCTTCATGCTATTGGTGATGAAGTCGATACCGACATACTACATCACCAATAGCATGAAAAGTATGTTGTTAGGGCGTGTCTGGGGTTACAGTTGTTTACCGTTTTCTCCCTTCAAACTGACAACCCTTTGCCTGGGATGACTTTCAGACACCAACACACCACCAATAACATGAAAGTTTGATGTCTTGAGATGTCCCAAATTACCACAACACCACCAGTAACGTGCCAAGTCTGATGTGTTGACATGTTAAGTTTACCCTACTTGCTATGCGATTTATTTTATCCACTTTTTGAGCAACTATATTATTAATTATTTTAACTTAACCTTACCTTGAACTCTGAAGAAGGAGGTGCTTCACATAATTGCTAAACAAAAATAACATGCGTCGCTTCCGAAAGCGACGATCGCTCCAAATCGAGGTTTTAAAATGCTGTCATCATGCCTCCATAGTCATTGGTCAACAATCTAAAATATACTCTGGGTTTCTAAATTTGTTCCAAAATTTATACCATTTCTACTATGCAGCGAAGTTGACTGATACAACCAGCAGATCCGCGGGTTGGACGGCGGAGCCAGCAATCCCGTTCAAAGTCAATGAGTGGTCTTCCGCGGTTCTCCCAAACCGCTATGGTCTATAAAAACAACTATGTTTGTGGTCTAATATGCTGCCAACCTGATATCACTGTTGCTATGTGGAACGCGTATTTTTTTTTTGTAGACTGAGACGCGTATTTTTTTTTTTTTGGTAGACTGCATTTTCAGGTGTGAACCAATTCAGTAGAAATTGCCCTCGAATATCTCACTATTCGATGTAAAAAGCACACGCATGCAAAAATATAGCATATGGCTTCTCTGATGGATCATTTGTGATGAAAAAGTAGCCAACCTGGCAAGAAAAAGACAAATTTTGTTCTCCATCGTCGTTCAGCATGACGGGTCATTTTACCACCCCTGGACCTGAGCTTCAACATTCTCAACCCAGGCCCGTCCAGAGCCCGGTGATTTCCTTAAAGTTGAGGCCCAGCCCAGGCCCAGCCCAGGCCCAGCCCAGGCCCGGCCCAGGCCCAGCCCAGGCCCATCCCAGGCCCAGCCCAGGCCCAGCCCAGGCCCAGCCCAGGCCCAGCCCAGGCCCAGCCCAGGCCCAGCCCAGGCCCAGCCCAGGCCCAGCCCAGGCCCAGCCCAGGCCCAGCCCAGGCCCAGCCCAGGCCCAGCCCAGGCCCAGCCCAGGCCCAGCCCAGGCCCAGCCCAGGCCCAGCCCAGGCCCAGCCCAGGCCCAGCCCAGGCCCGTCCAGAGCCCGGTGATTTCCTTAAAGTTGAGGCCCAGCCCAGGCCCAGCCCAGGCCCGGTCCATGGCCGATAGGACCAGCCCAGCCCGTGACGAACACTAGTCGACAGGCTTCAGTTACCCCGATTGATGTAGGATATGAGAGGTTCAGTGGAAAATATTTACGAGGTCAGCGTCTTCATAGGAGAAACAGTCTATTATTTCAAGAAAGGAGCTAGAACATTACCAATATATTGATTCGGGTGGACTAACAACGGAATGGGTGTCGAGTTGACTTCGTCTTCACGCTGTTGGAAAATATATTTTTTGTTTCATAGCTACTGATAACAAAGTTTAAGCAGTCGTAACTAAATACATAGCAATTTCGTTTTTAGATCAATTTATTGTAATGTACAACTGAGTCATTAATCGGTACCAATTACCATGCATTGTATATAAAGGGCGCATGTCCTGCGTCGAGTTGATGGCCGGGAGGATGCGTCGGTGCTTCAGCCTCGCCGTGATGAGGCCGTGCCTCGATTCCTCGCCCAGCACCGAAGAACAGGTTTCAGTCACCATCCTGACGGTCCTCTCCATAGCCTGGGTGTGTACCGGGTACGGCGGGACAGCAGCTGGGCTTTCAGGATGTCCTGCAGGTCTTTGTCGCTGAGATCTCGCAGGAGCGGTGGCTGTGTCACCTCCGCTGAGCTCCAGTCGATGAGGTCGGCGTACCATTCAGCTCCGAAGTTGACGTCAGGAAACTTGAAGCTCCTGACGTCTTGCGTCTCCTGTAGACGCGCAGCACGGATGAGACAGACCGCCTTCTCCCGGGTCTCCTGGTTGTCGTCAGCGACCATGGCGAGCAGCAGCTGTTCGGGATGGGTCCAGTACCCGTTCCTTTGCACCACCGCGCCGGTCGGACGATGGTGCCGACACACCTCCAAATCCGCCACAGCAGCTATCGGTATCGCCTCCGTCACCCTGCGAGTTATCACTCTCGCCACCCGACGAACCTCCGCCTCCGCCGTGGTCGCCTCCTCAGTCGCCTCTGTTTCCGTTTGCTGGCGAAATGGTCTCCATTAGTGCGGCCCTCGAGTGGCTGGTGGAACGTCTGGACCGGGACCCGGTACAGACGTCACCGTAAGCTCGCTAGCAATGAGAGGACCAATGCGCTGGCCGGGAGGCGTCAGCGCCACCACAGAAGGATGCGGTCACGGACACAAGGACGTTCCACCGAGCAGCGGCCAGAGTCGCGCAGCCGAGCGTCACCGCAAGCTGGCCATAGGCCTGGTATCATAGCATAAGACACCGAACTGTGTCGATCGGGAGCCGTGATAAGACACCGAACTGTCGATCGGGAGCCGAGATAAGACACCGAACTGTGTCGATCGGGAGCCGTGATAAGACACCGAACTGTGTCGATCGGGAGCCGTGATAAGACACTGAACTGTGTCGATCGGGAGCCGTGATAAGACACCGAACTGTGTCGATCGGGAGCCGTGATAAGACACCGAACTGTGTCGATCGGGAGCCGTGTTAAGACACCGAATTGTGTCGATCGGGAGCCGTGATAAGACACCGAACTGTGTCGATCGGGAGCCGTGATAAGACACCGAACTGTGTCGATCGGGAGCCGTGTTATGACACCGAACTGTGTCGATCGGGAGCCGTGATAAGACACCGAACTGTGTCGATCGGGAGCCGTGATAAGAATCCGAACTGTGTCGATCGGGAGCCGTGTTAAGACAACGAACTGTGTCGATCGGGAGCCGTGATAAGAAGCCGAACTGTGTCGATCGGGAGCCGTGATAAGACAACGAACTGTGTTGATCGGGAGCCGTGATAAGACATCGAACTGTGTCGATCGGGAGCCGTGATAAGACACCGAACTGTGTCGATCGGGAGCTGTGATAAGACACCGAACTGTGTCGATCGGGAGCCGTGAAAAGACACCGAACTGTGTCGATCGGGAGCCGTGTTAAGACACCGAACTGTGTCGATCGGGAGCCGTGATAAGACACCGAACTGTGTCGATCGGGAGCCGTGATAAGACACCGAACTGTGTCGATCGGGAGCCGTGATAAGACACCGAACTGTTTCGATCGGGAGCCGTGATAAGAAGCCGAACTGTGTCGATCGGGAGCCGTGATAAGACACCGAACTGTGTCGATCGGGAGCCGTGATAAGAAGCCGAACTGTGTCGATCGAGAGCCGTGATAAGACACCGAACTGTGTCGATCGGGAGTCGTGATAAGAAGCCGAACTGTGTCGATCGGGAGCCGTGTTAAGACACCGAACTGTGTCGATCGGGAGCCGTGATAAGAAGCCGAACTGTGTCGATCGGGAGCCGTGATAAGACACCGAACTGTGTCGATCGGGAGCCGTGATAAGACACCGAACTGTGTCGATCGGGAGCCGTGTTAAGACACCGAACTGTGTCGATCGGGAGCAGTGATAAGAAGCCGAACTGTGTCGATCGGGAGCCGTGTTAAGACACCAAACTGTGTCGATCGGGAGCCGTGATAAGACACTGAACTGTGTCGATCGGGAGCCGTGTTAAGACACCGAACTGTGTCGATCGGGAGCCGTGATAAGAAGCCGAACTGTGTCGATCGGGACCCGTGATAAGACACCGAACCGTGTCGATCGGGAGCCGTGATAAGACACCGAATTGTATCGATCGGGAGCCGTGATAAGAAGCCGAACTGTGTCGATGGGGAGCCGTGATAAGACACCGAACTGTGTCGATCGGGAGCCGTGATAAGAAGCCGAACTGTGTCGATCGGGAGACGTGATAAGACACCGAACTGTGTCGATCGGGAGCCGTGATAAGAAGCCGAACTATGTAGATCGGGAGCCGTGATAAGACACCGAACTGTGTCGATCGGGAGCCGTGGTAAGACACCGAACTGTGTCGATCGGGAGCCGTGATAAGACGCCGAACTGTGTCGATCGGGAGCCATGATAAGACACCGAACTGTGTCGATCGGGAGCCGTGTTAAGAAGCCGAACTGTGTCGATCGGGAGCCGTGATAAGAATCCGAACTGTGTCGATCGGGATCCGTGTTAAGACACCGAACTGTGTCGATCAGGAGCCGTGTTAAGAAGCCGAACTGTGTCGATCGGGAGCCGTGATAAGAAGCCGAACTGCGTCGATCGGGAGCCGTGATAAGAAGCCGAACTGTGTCGATCGGGAGCCGTGATAAGAAGCCGAACTGTGTCGATCGGGAGCCGCGTTAACCCGCGCGGCGCTGGGGTCTCCAGCCGAACGCGCGGCGCTGGGGGGTAAATTTTACCCCCTCTCGTATCTTCCGAACCAATAACCGCAGCGAGACGCGCAATGCGGCGATCGCAAGCTCTCAACGAGAAGAATCGAATGCATACTCGAAATTCTTAAAAATAAGGTCACATGTCAGGTCACGGTCAGGTCAAATGTAAAATGTAAGTATTTTAGTTTTTGGGGCTATACTTTCCATCCAAAGCCTTATATTGCAACTGTTATCTCACAAAATGCTCCAGAGTGTATAATGCATTTCCCGCATAAGTAAAAGTGAAATTGTAAGCAAAGGTCAAGGACAAGGTCAGGTCACACAAGGTCACAGGTCTACGAAAGCCATGCAACACATGTTGTATGGGTTATTTTACACGTATAATTCGATAGAAGCAGCCATTTTCACAGCCTGACACCATATAATCGTCCTCAGGTCAAGGTCAGGTCACAATAAGGTCAAAGTTTGAAATTGATTAATCTAAATAAACATTGCATGTTTCTAGACTAGTTTTGTCTTCGAAATACAGTGGTGGCATTTATTTGTCTGTATCTGGTCAGTAAAAGCCAAAAAAGCAATTTTAAATAATGACGTCATGAGTTACTTGTTCTTAGAGAGCCATAAGTCAGTCAAAAATAAAGAAATTGCTTTGAAATTTGGTTTGAACATCGTTCATACTCGGTTCTCTAATATATCTTCCGTTTTTTTGAAAATCTTCAAACAAAAAACTTTTGTGGAAATTCTTCCCCAAAAATCATTTTTTTTGCATTTTTGGGGGTAAAAAAAACATTTTTTGCAAATATGAGATAGCCATGTCAAAGACAATGTTATTTCTCTTCTTTTGACGCCTTGTATTTGCAATTTGCAGCAACACGCTATTTTCTACGATTTTTCAAACATTTTACGTTTTTTCACCAAAAATGACATAACATGACGTCACTAAAACGTCATTATCTGCCACAAATTTTCACGAATTAAAAAAAAAATGGCAGAAGACGTAGAATTGATGCACCATAAGCTACCGTAAGTTTCACTTTGATATCTGCAGTGGCGTAGCCAAGGGGGGGGGGGGCCAAAGGGGCCATGCCCCCCCCCCCCCCCCCTGGAGGCCATGCGGGCCCCTCTGGCGACCGAGCGAGGGCCCCCTGGGGCCGAAGGCCCCAGTGTTTTGGATGGTGTCAGGTGCCCGCAAAACGCCTTATGTCGCATAAAGAACGTCCACGAACAAATATAACACGAATAAATAACAGCATTTAAGAGCTGGTATTTATTTCGAGGGCCTCTCAAGGCCTTCCCAGGGCCTCCAATTCCTTTCGAGGGCCCCTCAGACATTTCGAGGGCCCCCTCAGGCATTTCGAGGGCCCCTCAGGCATTTCGAGGGCCCCTCAGGCCAGGCACGTAGCCAGGATTTCGTCCAGGGTGTGTGTGGGGGGGGGGGGACGCCTCGAAAGGGCCCCTTCCCGAGCGTTAACCCCCCCCCCCCCAACAAAAGGATATGAAAAACTCGGATTTCGGATTTCGGATTTAAAAAACGGATTTCGGCCACTTTATTTTGTGAGGTTCAACTTTCCAGGGGCCCTCTGATCTGTCCAGGGGCCCTCTGGTCTGTCCAGGGGCCCTCTGGTCTGTCCAGGGGCCCTCTATTCTGTCCAGGGGCCCTCCAGCCTGCTCAGGGGCCCTTCCGAGCTGGCCAGGGACTGCACTGGCTGCTTTTTCACCCTGCCGACATCCTCAGGGGCCTCTCCGACCTGCCCAGGGGTCCTTCTGTGTTGGCCAGAGGCCCATTCGACGTAATCAGGGGCCATCTGACCTGCTCAGGGACCCTTTCGGTCTGGTCAGGGGTCCCTTTGACATGGACAGGGGCCCTTTGAACTTCCCAAGGGCCCTCTGGTCTGCACAGGAGCCCTCCAGCCTTCTAAGGGGCCCTTCCAACCTGGCAAAAGACTGCGCTTTCTGTTTTGTCGCCTTGTCAACATGCTCAGAGGGCCCTTCGACCTGCCCTGGGGCCCCTCCGTGCTGACTAGGAGCTCATTCGGCATGTTCAGGGGCCCTTTTGGTCTGGTCAGGGGCCCCTCTGACATGCAAAGGGGCCCTTTTAACTTCCCAGAGGCCCTCTGGTGCTGGTCTGTCCAGGGGCCCTCCAGCCTGTTCAGGGGGTCCTTAAGACCTGGCAAGGGACTGCACTGGCTGCTTTGTCGCCCTGCCGACATGCTCAGGGGCCTCTTCGACCTTCCCAGGGATCCCTCTGTGCTGGCTCGGTGCTCATTCGACGTGTTCAGGGGCCCTTTGATCCGCTCAGGGGCCCTTTCGGCTTGTCCAGGGGCCCTTCTGACATGTACAGGGCTCTGCTGAACGTCCAAGGGCCCTCTGGTCTTTCAGAAAGGGCCCTGGTGCCCCTAAAGAACCTCTGAAATGCTCTAAACTCGTAAAGACCACGCTTCGCGTAGTCCATGAGCGTGGTCTCGTCGGCCCTTCTCGGTGCGCTGCGCACTGCGCGCCCGAAAAGGGCCCGCCGGGCCTCCAGGGCGGGGGGAGGCGGATAGCCTCCCCCCCTTGGCTACGTGCCTGCCTCAGGCTTACCGAGTTAATGTTATCGACTTTTAAGCGTTGGTTACAAAATGATCTGTCCGACCTCCTATTTCCCTACATATGGCAGCATTTGGTAGCTTAGCCAACGAGCTACAATAACAGCGCAAGCCCTCATGTGGATGCGCGTGAAGTTATTGTGACGTTAGGACAAAATGTATTGGGGTCTGGACGTTTGGAAGAAGACGTTTGGGATGGGTGGTGGTGGCACGGCATTTTTTTTAGGGGGAATCCCAAAGTTTCACATTTCTGAAAACTCATCAGATTTTGCTTGCGTATGCATTGATAGCTGATTTAAAACAAACTTTCCTTAGATAAAGTTGCTTAGATTTTCTTATCAGGAAATGTGTACATTCTGTGCTGATTTCAGGCGGTTTAATGGGTTTGATGGGATATAAATTTTTACCCCCAAACTCGAACCCTAGTGTGTTTTACCCCCAAACTCGAACCCTATCCGCCAGTGTGTGGGCCCCCAATTGGCTACGAGGGCCCCTCTGATCCCGTTTGCCCCCCCCCCCCCCCCCCCCTGGCCGAAATCCTGGCTACGCCCCTGGATATCTGTCATAGTTGTCAAGTTATAGAGAAAATTCAGGAGGGGGGGTAAAATTTACCCCCCCCCCCCCCCCCCCCCCCCCCAGCGCCGCGCGGGTTAAGAAGCCGAACTGTGTCGATCGGGAGCAGTGATAAGACACCGAACTGTGTCGATCGGTGGGCGTCTCAGTCGGCAGCGGCGGCGGCGGCGGCGACAAGCCAGGTGGCGGTGCCGCCGGCGATGATGAGCGTGATCGATGCCTCCACGCGGCGAGGCAGTTCGGCCTCGCCTGCCGCCGACACCCGGGCGGCGACAACCGACACCGGACGGCTCGACGGTATTGACCAAGGACGGTTCGGTGAAGTTAACCCGGCATTGACTGGGGTCTGAGCCGAACACCATTGACTGGGGGAGGGGGGAGCGTTAAACGCCCCCTTGGTTATCTTCCGAACCAATGATCGCAGCGAGACGAGCAAGACGACATTCGAAAGCTCTCAATAAGACGAATCTAAACCATGCTCGAAAATGTCAAAGTGAGGTCACATGTCAGGTCACGGCCAGGTCAAAGGTAAAAATCAGCGTATTTAAGTTTATGGGCCATACTTTCCATCCAAAGCCTTTGATTGCGACCAGTTTCACCCAAAGTGCTGCCAAAGGTATGATACATATCTCGCATGAGCTAAAGTGAGATTGTTGGCCAAGGTCAAGCTCAAGGTCAGGTCACAAAAGTCACTATGCTCAAAATATCTACTAAAGTCGTGCTACACATGTTTTATGAGTTATTTTCCACGTATAAATCGATAGTGATGTGCATTTTACCACCTGACTTCATTTACGTGAAGTAAATGTCAATTTTAGGTCAAGTTCAGGTCACCGAAGGTCAAAATTTTACATTGTTAAATCTAAACAAAAAGGTATGTTGCTAGACCAGTTTTGTCTCAGAAATAAAGTGGAGGCATTTATTTGTCTGTATCTAGTCAATAAAAACAACAACAAAAACGCAATTAAAAAATTATTCCGACGACACCCAGGTTCTCGTCTCTTGCCAAAAATCCGCCCTTCCGGCTCTGATCGGTGACATGGAAGCAGCCATATCCTCCCTGGACGCGTACTTTCGGGCAAGCGGTCTTAAAGAAAACGAAACAAAATTTTAACTTCTCCCTATCGGCACTCGGCAAAACTTACGCAACATGCCCTCGTTCACAGTGAAATTTCGCAACACGGACCTAGTCCCCGGTAACGAAGCCATCTCTCGAAGCCAAATCTCGGTATCACTTTCGACCGTTATCTTTCTTGGGATTCACACGTTGAGCAGCTGTCTCGGAGGTGTGTTGGCATCCTGACCGCCATCTCTCACCTACGTCACTCCTACCACCCGGCTGCCTACCCACCCTCGTCTCGGCCCTGGTCTTCTCGCATATCCGCTACGGACTCGCAGTGTACGGTAACGGTTCTGGAACAAATCTGGCTACCATCCAAAAAATATTCAACTTTGCAGCTCGCATCATTTCTGGAAAGCGCAAATTCGATCACAACTCTGGTGTGCGAGAGGACCTGGGCTGGCTGGATTCCCCGGACTTGGTCGTCCATCACACGCTGACACTGCTCCACAAGGTCCGTCGAACTGGGCAGCCTGAGTCTCTGGCCGTCCAATTCCGTACAAACCGCGAACGACCCAACCACGTGCGTAGCACCTGTAGAGACGACCTGCTGAGTCTCCCCAACATACGCGGCTCAGCAGCGGGTAAAAGGCAGTTCGTGTATCGTGCCGCTGACCAGTACAACTCCCTGCCACCTGAGTTTACCGCCATGCATATCACATTGCTTAAGCGCGCATTGAAGAGGCGACTGGTGTCTGGCAACGATGACGATCGCCGCTGATGGGCTGATCTGATGTGACGCAGACTGATATGTTCATTTCGACTTTTAACTGTACTGTATGCTTGTATTTTACCCACTTCAACGTCATCATTGTGTGACTCTGTGCCAGGAATAGCCCCCTTGGCTTCGGCCATGTATAGGGGACGGCTACTACGAGGTCAATAAATAAATAAATAAATAAATATGACGTCATGACTTACCCATACTTTAGATGTCATAAGTCCGTCAAAAATGGACATATTAGTTTGAAATTTGATATGGTAGTTGCCTATGTATGGTTTTCTGGCATATCTTCCGGTTTGTAAAAAAAAATTGTGATAATAAAAAAACGTTTCATTTTTATTTGGGGGATTAAAAACTAATTTTTTCTTCAAAAAACCGATATAGCAGGTTAGTATCCGTTGCAATTTGTTATCTTTGGGCGTTTTGTATTGCATTTTGCTTCAAATGTGGCATTTGTACGGCCTGGCAAAGTTTAACTGATTTTGGGGTAAAACTCGTGTGTAGTGACGTCACTAAATTCGCTATAACTCTACAAAATTTCGAAGAAATATATTTTATTTTGCACACCAGACGTGAAAATGATCTATAAGAAGGTACCCGAAGTTTCAGGTTGATAGCGTTATTAGGTTTTTAGGTATTGCGAAAAATCATTATCAACACCCGATTCCCGGCACTGGAGGTAGTCACACCTTATACAGAGGACGGGCAATCGGAGCACCCGATTCCAGGCACTGGAGGTAGTCACACCTTATACAGAGCACGGGCAATCGGAGCACCCGATTCCAGGCACTGGAGATAGTCACACCTTATACAGAGCACGGGAAATCGGAGCACCCGATTCCAGGCACTGGAGGTAGTCACACCTTATACAGAGCACGGGCAATCGGATCACCCGATTCCAGGCACTGGAGATAGTCACACCTTATACAGAGCACGGGAAATCGGAGCACCCGATTCCAGGCACTGGAGGTAGTCACACCTTATACAGAGCACGGGCAATCGGATCACCCGATTCCAGGCACTGGAGATAGTCACACCTTATACAGAGCACGGGCAATCGGAGCACCCGATTCCTGGCACTGGAGATAGTCACACCTTATACAGAGCACGGGCAATCGGAGCACCCGATTCCAGGCACTGGAGATAGTCACACCTTATACAGAGCACGGGCAATCGGAGCACCCGATTCCAGGCACTGGAGATAGTCACACCTTATACAGAGCACGGGCAATCGGAGCACCCGATTCCAGGCACTGGAGATAGTCACACCTTATACAGAGCACGGGCAATCGGAGCACCCGATTCCAGGCACTGGAGATAGTCACACCTTATACAGAGCACGGGCAATCGGAGCACCCGATTCCAGGCACTGGAGATAGTCACACCTTATACAGAGCACGGGCAATCGGAGCACCCGATTACAGGCACTGGAGGTAGTCACACCTTATACAGAGGACGGGCAATCGGAGCGCCCGATTCCAGGCACTGGAGGTAGTCACACCTTATACAGAGCACGGGAAATCGGAGCACCCGATTCCAGGCACTGGAGGTAGTCACACCTTATACAGAGCACGGGAAATCGGAGCACCCGATTCCAGGCACTGGAGGTAGTCACACCTTATACAGAGCACGGGAAATCG
>JAXIVJ010013094.1:5000-38234 GCA_036785665.1 Chirona hameri
TATATATATATATATATATATATATATATATAATATATATATATATATATATATAATATATATATATATATATATATATATAATATATATATATATATATATATATATATATATATATATATATATATGTACTACTGGTATTGGGCAGATGGTAATAGGTGTACATGAATTAGCTATATATTTTCTTGGGAGTGTTTTGATTATGACTGGGATTTTAGGATAATGACTACAAGGGTCATTTGGCTCCTGAAGGTGCAAAATTATTTGATGTGTCACAAAACAATGGAAGCTCTATACATTTCAAATTTACATAGGAAATTGTTTACATGAAGAGAATCATGACCGTGTTCTTTGTGCGAGGATCCCAAGAACTGTGTATTGAGCCTCAGGGGAGCTGCTGCTGACATAACAATGACATATGCTGTGCTCAGTGATCACATTGACCACAAAAAGAACACCGTCCATATACTATATTGGTGGTGTAGGTACCTACTACCTTAGAAGGAATGTTTCACCTTTCTGAAAGTTGGCAAATATGCACTGGTTGTAGTAGAAAATATGAAGTAAGTGCTACTGAAAAAGATGGTGATTTTGTTTTGTTCACTAGAAAAGTCACTTAACTTTATACAAACTAAGTTTTTAGATTTGTGTGAATGACGTCATTATTGAGACTGCCGCTGATTGGCTGACAAAGTGAGTTTGGCTGAAAAAATGCCTGTCAGCCAATCAGCGGCTGCACTAGCCTGGAGTCATTTTGCAAATGGTAAATTAAATTGCTTACAAGCGGTTAAGTTTTTGGAAAAGGACCTTAGTAATTTAGACATTTCAATACTGGCCCAAGGTAAAGGCTATCTCAGTTTAAAAACTAATACAAAGGTGAAACATTCCCATTTAAGTTAATTTTCCTTAACCCTCACCCGGGTAGGGCAAAATCACTATGTGTTCGGGTAGGGGGGTATGATTCCCCTTAGCATTTCTCCCCTAATTGAGCTGGAGTTTCGATTCAAAGACGAGCGTGTTGCTTGTGACGAGAGGAAGCCGCTGATACCCGATTTTAAGGTCAGTGTGTACAGTCTATATTAGACCCTTGTGTACTGGAAAAGAGCACTGATTTATTTGCGCCGCATAGCGGCGCATAATTTTTTGCTTTATTTTGCATTTGACTGGACAACTAAGCCCTAAAAAATTGAAAGGTTCTATAATCTATATGCATCAGCCCAAGGGGCCCCTCAAGTTTGATACGTTGTTAACTCTGATATAAGGCATGTTGGTGCCCTTTCATAGCCCAAGGGACGGGAGGCATGAAGGAACATTTTTTGGCATAATTTAGCAATTTGAATTAGCATCATTTCACTATTTTTTTATTCAGCGACCAATGCTTGTGATTTCATGGTGGCACCAGACCATTGTTTTCCCTCCTGGATTCAAGGAGGCACAGTGCCCCAGTGTCTCCCCTCGCCCCACAGTGCCACCTACCATCATGATGGTGCCCCTGGCACACCAGCATGGTGGTGGTCTTTGTTCACCGGCGCTGTGGTGTCCCTGGTACATTGGTGCTGTGGTGCCCTCAGCCCTAGGTTCAAAGAACTCTGAATGATTTGTGCCGCGTAATGGCACATATTTTTTTGCTTTATTTTGGTGGTGCCCTGGCGCTGTGGTGCCCCCAAGCCGCGGTGGTGCCCCCATGGCGCGGCAGTGCCCCCATGGCCCAAAGGGGGGGGGGGGGTGATGACCCCAGTGACCACCCCCCTGGATCCGCCACTGCCATTAACATACTGAGATAGGTGGTACCTGGCACCTGCTTATTGTTATCCATACTTTGACATATCTACATAGTAGGTACATAGGTGCCTACTTATTCATATTGCCAGGATACTGGTATCACATAACACACCTATGACCTAGATAATGTTGATAAGGATGAATGGCATTCACATAGGTATGAATCCACTGGGGGTTAACCCTCGCCCGGGTAGGGGTGGATGCCACTCCCTCGGTTTTTCTGGAATAACTCGCGTAGTTTCCAACCGATTGCAATGGAACTTTCTTGGGTCATCAGGTGCCCTCTGAGGTCATGTCAATGACCCAAAGGTCATCAAATTTGTAAATGTGTATAAATTCAATTTAAGTAAACTAAATTTATTAATGATAAATTAATGAGAAATTGATTATAAATTAATTATAAATTAATTATAAATTAATTATAAATTAATTATAAATTAATTATAAATGAATTATAAATTAATTATAAATTAATTATAAATGAATTATAAATTAATTATAAATTAATTATAAATTATTTAAAATTAATTATAAATTAATGATAAATTAATTATAAATTAATTATAAATTTATAATAAATTAATTATAAATTAATTATAAATTAATTATAAATTAATTATACATTAAATTGTATCAAGTTAGAATCGTGAATGAGCATATCATAATGTTTAATAGGTGCCAAATTCGTAATCAGCATCACAAAATGTCTTACAAACTGTCAAATTTCAAAAAGGTCATGGCAGGTCATCTGAGGTCAATGACCTCAGTTGACCTGTGGAAGCACATCACCCCAGTGGAACATATAATTATGTAAAATGGATCCCAAATTTGAAATTAGCGTCACAAAATATCCTAGAAACCGCCACAAGCCCAACAAAGTCATCTGAGGTCATCAGAGGTCAATGACCTCAGTTAACCTCTGGAAAGGTCAATTGAGGTCACAATCTCAGTGGAAACCACAACGATCACCTGGAAACACCTGTGCATATGCTCCTGAACAACAAACACTTGGAAACTGCACAAGTTACAAGCATCGATACTGCGGGACGCCAGTTGCGCCTGACATGACCTTGAGAAACAGGTCATAGGTCACGGGTCATGTGGGTTAGAAATTCAAAATTTTCAGAGTATTTGTCAAATTTTTCAAAAGTAGGGTACTGAAAGTTTCATTGCAATCGGTTAGAAACTACGCGAGTTATTCCAGAAAAACCGAGGGGGTGGCATCCACCCCTACCCGGGCGAGGGTTAACCCCCAGTGGATTCATACCTATGTGAATGCCATTCATCCTTATCAACATTATCTAGGTCATAGGTGTGTTATGTGACACCAGTATCCTGGCAATATGAATAAGTATGCACCTATGTACCTACTATGTAGATATGTCAAAGTATGGATAACAATAAGCAGGTGCCAGGTACCACCTATCTCAGTATGTTAATGGCAGTGGCAGATCCAGGGGGGTGGTCACTGGGGTCATCACACACACACACCCCCCCCCCCCCCCTTGGGCCATGGGGGCACTACCGTGCCATGGGGGCACCACCGCACCTTGGGGGCACCACAGCGCCAGGGCACCACCAAAATAAAGCAAAAAATAAGCACAAATCATTCAGAGTTCTTTGAACCTAAGGCTGAGGGCACCACAGCACCAATGTACCAGGGACACCACAGTGTCGGTGAACAAAGAGCACCACCATGCTGGTGTGCCAGGGGCACCATCATGATGGTAGGTGGCACTGTGGGGCGAGGGGAGACACTGGGGCACTGTGCCTCCTTGAATCCAGGAGGGAAAAGAATGGTCTGGTGCCACCATGAAATCACAAGCATTGGTCACTGAATAAAATATAGTGAAATGATGCTAATTCAAATTGCTAAATTATGCCAAAAAAAATGTTCCTTCATGCCTCCCGTCCCTTGGGCTATGAAGGGGCACCAACATACCTTATACCAGAGGCAACAACGTATCAAACTTGAGGGGCCCCTTGGGCTGATGCATATATATTATAGAACCTTTAAAAAAAAATAGGCTTAGTTGTCCAGGCAAATCTAAAATAAAGCAAAAAAATATGTGCCGCTATGCAGCGCAAATAAATCAGTGCTCTTTTCCAGTACACAAGGGTCTAATATAGACTGTACACACTGGCTGCTGCAGGGGTGGGGGGGGATATGGGGGCCATGGCCTTACTTTTGGCCATAAAAGGGGAGGGGGCAACACATCTTTTGACACCACCTTTTGCTCCAGACATATTTCCTTGTTTTTACCCTGCATGCTGGTTCCAATAGCAAAAATTGGTTCTCCAACCCGCTCAAAACCTCAAATTTTGCTGCCGCTTCGCAGCGCAATAACAGTTTATTGCATGCATAAGATTTAATTTACTGCTTGTAAAAACGGCTTTCGAACACCCCCCTCTCCCTAGTCACAAACCTCAACTTCCCTTTTGGTCAATTATTCATCAGCCGTCTGCAGGGCCCCCTTGACTGCACAAATAATATATTTTAGCACCATCCGCAGCACTTTAAATGATAGAAAGGGTAAAACTGATATTGCAAATACCTATAGCAAATGATGTCAATAAAATAAAATGAAATAGGGACACCCTCAACATATAGTGGACCAAATCTGTTGAGTTTTCAAATTTGGGTATATGTAGGGGCACCACAGCAATTGATGACCCCCCTTGAAGATGTTCTGGATCCGCCCCTGGTTAATGGTACCTGTACCTAAAAATACAAATGCAATCAGGGTAAAACAAATAATACACCATAGGAGTCTAACTGAAACTTTTGAGTCCTTCCACTTGATCGACATACCTGCCTACCTAACTTCCCGTTTATCAAATTGAAATGTCCGTAAACTTGCATTGAACTTTCCCGTACACTTATTTCAGTGGTATGCGCGATTCGCCGGGTCAGATGAAGCCTGCGCAGCTGTGACATCAGCGGCGCATGTACACAAATCCAAACATCGCGGTGGCGCGTATATACATCGGACAACTAATTTACGCCGTAGGGTATTTAGTGGGATATTTAGCCCTGCAAAATACCCCATCACCGTGGTGGAAACGCCATATCTCAACCAAGCATTTCTACTACCGCTGCGAACTTTACCCATACGATCCTCCGTTCCGGAGATCTTCAAATCGCCTGGCCATCTGACCAGAACTGTTGAATATTCACTTGCCTTTACAGCTGTCGTAATTATAATTATTAAAGGAAATAGTTCACCTTCAACATTAGTTTTAAACTGAGATAGCAGTTATGTAGCCCGTGTTGGGAAACCCCTATCCGCAGGTTTTCTTGACTGAAAAGACTCTCCAGCCGAATATATTTGAGGTTTTGGCGAAGGAATGCGGTGCTGGCGAAAGAATGTGGTACTGGTTCTAGCCCGGGCAGAAGCTATACCATCAGCCAATCAGCTTGCAGCTGGTGCTAGCAAGGGAATCGCCGACCGCCGGTTGGCACATCTCCAATGCGAGTCTATCTTTACGCGACTACTTTCGAATCTGATTGGCTGAACCATTTTTTACATTCGCGTGACGTTAGGACTCTGACTCAGAGAGTATGCATATAGTTTTGATAAATAATACAAATTTACGGCCTTCTGTCCTGAATCGGCGCGATATAAGGCCATTTTTGACAATATAAAAATAAATTGTATTACAAAATATAATCAAATCGTGTTGGGTGAAATGTTTCCAAGGTGAACTATTTCGCTCCCCAAACTTTAAGTAAATAGTTCACCTTGGAAATTTTTTCCCAACACGATTTGATTATATTTTTTAATACAATTTATTTTTATCTTGTCAAAAATGGCCTTATATCGCGCCGATTCAGGACAGAAGGCCGTACATTTTTATTGTTTATCAAAACTATATGTATACTCTCGAGTCAGAGTCCTGACGTCACGCGAATGTAAAAAATGGTTCAGCCAATCAGATTCGAAAGTAGTCGCGTAAAGATAGACTCGCATTGGAGATGTGCCAACCGGCGGCCGGCGATTCGCTTGCTAGTACCAGCTGCCAGCTGATTGGCTGATGGTATAGCCGCTGCCCGGGCTAGAACCAGTGTAGCGATCACGTGCGTCGTGTTGGTCATCGAGAGTTCGAGCGAGGCTTCACGATTGTATTGTGGGCGGAGCGGGTGCGACCTTGCGCGTCGAAGCGCATGGCGAGAAGGACGCAATTCGGCACACGGCACAATTCGGTACCGAACGAATACTAAAATCCCGAACGCGCATACATAATTACATGAAACGAAATAAGACGAGTAGTGCGCGAAATATGAAGTAAGAAAACGAACGACAGGTAAATAGAATTAGCAATATATAAGTTAGATCATTAGATAATATGTATTAGTTTGTTCTAGAAGTTATTCTGCCGAACCGGCGGAATGAGGCCGCCGGTTGACAACTGTGGCGCGCTTGAAGCTATGGAAGGTGAAAGGAAGATACGAGGCGGTTAAATAATACAAGACACTTAATAATACAAACATAAGACATCAATCCGCGGCGTGACGTCCGCTACACCACCTCCCCCCCCCCCCAGACACGTCACTGGCGAACGTGACGTGTTGGAATCTGGCGGGAGGCCGAACGATTCGTCCACTCCTCGTGGCACGCAGGCACGGCGGAAGTGGCGGCGGGGGAAGGGGCGGGGGGAGTGAGCGTGGCGCTGGAGGGACGATGGGCGGCAGCAGCAACAGCGGGCCGCTGGACAGCAGCTCTGTCCTGTCTCTGTGGGGTCCGGCAGTTGCGGCGGGGGGCGGGTCCGGCGTCGCGTCCATGAACGCCGGTTTGACCCGGTCGATGGAGACGCGGTCTCGGCGGCTGCCTCTTAAGATCGTGATGGTCTTGTCGTCCCTGCTGTGGAAGGGGAATGGCCCGTCGTACGGGCATTCCATGGAGGTGCGCGACTCGCGCCTGACGAACACGTTGGTAGCGGTGGCGAGCGTCCGGTGCACGAAGCTGGGGCGAAGTGCCGCAGAAGCTCTCGGCACGACTGGCTGCAGCCGCTGCATGTTCTGGCGGAGCCCCGCTTCGTAGGAGGCGGGGTCCGTGATGACGGTGGTGGGCGTTTCTCCCAGGAATTCGCCCGGAAGACGGAGTGTCTGGCCGTACACCAGCTCGGAGGTGGTGCAGCCAAGGTCCTCCTTCAGTGCCGACCGCATCCCCAGCAGCACCAGCGGCAGCGTCTGGGTCCAGCTGGCGTTGCTGTGCGCCCGGAGCGCGCCCTTCAGCTGCCGGTGGACCCGTTCCACGAGGCCGTTGCTTTGTGGGTGGTAGCTGGTGGTGCGGTGCCGGGTGCAGCCGAGGAGGGCCGACAGCTCCTGCCACAGCCGTGACTCGAATTGCGAGCCCCGATCGGTGGTGACGCGGGTCGGGACGCCAAACCGAGCGACCCAACCGGACACGAAGGCGTTGGCGACCGTCGCAGTCCTGATGTCCGGGATGGGGATGGCTTCCACCCATCGCGTGAAGCGGTCCACGCAGGTGAGCAGGTATGACTGCCCCGCACACGGCGGCAGCGGGCCCACAAGGTCGATGTGAACCTCCTCGAACCGCCCGGCCGGTGGCGTCCACGTGGCGACCGGCGCGCGGACGTGGCGGTGAACCTTCGCCCGCTGGCAGGGTATGCAGCTCCGAGACCAGTCGCCGACGTCCTTGCGCATGCCGGGCCACACCACTCGGCGGGACATCAGGGCCTGCGTGTAATCTTGTTCCGTCTTTCTCTCTTTCTCAATAAAACAAGTGATAGTCTAGTTTTTAAAAAGTCTCGTGTTGTTGTCGGATTAAACACCAACGGTTCGAAAAGAAGATACAGTCTGGCCAATTTGGCCGGCAACGGTAGTCCGCCAAAGCGACAGCGCGTTCGGGGGCCGACTTCAGGTCGCGGCGGAGTCAAGACTAGAACTCTCCAGCGGCGGCCGGCGGCACGCGACCACAACCCGCCGGTCAGAGTCCACGCAGGCGCAGAGGCTACGGCGACGCCCTTCGGCAGGCCAATAAAAGGTTAAGGATATCTCGTCGCCCCCCCCCCCCCCGTCGGACCTTAAGTGGGTCCACCCCACCGGTGCCACCGCCTGCCCCGACACAGGGGCAGGGTGCACACCCACCGACGGCAGAGCAGGCCGAGTCCCACCCCATCTCAGCCGAGTCCCTTCTGGACTCTGGCAGTGCCCCAGCGGCACCCACTCCCACCCCCGCCGAATCTCTGGCGGAGTCCCCGGTTGAGTCCTCTGAGGAGGACTCGGACGACTCGACCGAGGAAGAGACAGACGCCTCTCTAATCAGAGCCGTCACCCGCCAAGTCCCAAACTCCCACCCTCCTCCCCTCTCTGAAGACAGTCGGGACCTCACCCTCTCCCCGCCATCCCTCCCCTCCCCCACCGCCAAGTCCCAAACTCCCACCCTCCTCCCCTCTCTGAAGACAGTCGGTCCCTCACCCTCTCCCCGCCATCCCTCCCCTCCCCCACCCCCTTCCCGGCTCCCTGAAGAGAGTTTGACCCCCTCCCCACCATCCCGGCCACTCTCCCGCCCTGCCTTGCCTTCAAGGTCAAAAAGACAGGAGAGTCCCATCCCCCCCAGCTCTTCTGAGCGTAACCGCTACCGCCGCAATTTGAGACGGTTCAAAACAATAAATCACATCCAATAAAATACTTCATTAAATTATTTTTGACTCCCTGTTAAATCATGTTGCTGCTGACGTGGGGGTTGCGTGTTGGCTGCCGGTGTCTTGTTGCGGGGGTCCTCTGCTGGATCGGCCGCGCGGCGAAGGGTTCTATTCGTTGCGTGGCTGATTTGGCGGGGGATTTCTGCGATGGGACGCCGATGGTTGATGTGCGGTTTTGCGTTGGCGGCGGCATGATTCCCTGCCAAATCAGTCGCGCAACGAAAGGTTCCATTGGAATTCGTTGTTCATTTCTTAACGTAACGCTCCTCCCAACCCTCCTCCCCCTTTACTCCGCTCTTGCCAGAGCCGAGTAATTGAACACCCGCCCCTGATCACAGATCCCGATGCTGCGCTGCGGCGCGGTGGCCGCTGCGCTGCGGTGCAGTGTCCACTCCACTGCGCTGCGGTGCGGTGTCCGCTGCGCTGCGGTGCAGTATCCACCCCGTCCCATGCACTGCGGTGCAGTATTCGCAAACTTTTTTACTTCATGACTCCCATCCCGAGTTAATCACACTTCTTTATGATTTTCCTCATACAACACGATTAGAACTAATTGATAGGTCTCCTCTTAGATTATCTCTACCAAACACGTTTAGCTAAACAAATATAACAGGGGTTTTTGGCCCTGCGCATTTTTGGCCAGGGCCTATTTTAAGGGAAAACCACTGGGGGCAAAAAGTATCCCCATTTTTGGGGGCACCTTTTTGCGGCAAAAAGTACCCCATTTTTTCCCTCCGCGGATTTGAGCCGGTCACCTTATTTTGGTATTCGAGCTTAAGAAATTAACTTTTCGAATACAAAAAGAAAGATTTTGTGGACATTTTTCCGATATTTTTTTTTTGTCAAACCCCCCCCCCCAAAAAAAAAGAAGCAAATCCGAGATAGCCATTTGGAAGAAAATTTAATTTACTTTCTTTTGACGTTTTTTATTTGCATTTTGCTTTGAAACTCTATTTTGCGAATTGTCCAACATTTATTGTTTTTCCACCAAAAATGGCATGGCATGACGTCATTAAAACGTTATTATCTCCCAAAATACTACATTCATTTCATTGAAATTTAGTGAGAAGACGTATAATTGGTGCAGTATAAGGTACTGCAAGTTTCACGTTGATATCTATCACAGTTTTAAAATTATTGAGAAAATACGAGAAAGCAAAGGATACATACAAACTTCAAATTCAATCACTTGAGAGAAGAAAAAAACTACCGTTTTCATGTAGTGTTCTCCTAAGATCATTGTTTTTCACGTTCAGTGCAGGGAACGCGCAGGGGGGGATACTTGTATTGCATGCCTCCCCCCCAGATTATTGTGTGTGTGTGTGGGGGGGGGTATTGGCCCCTGATGTCCGCCCCCTGGATCCGCCAGTGGGGGCAGATGCCATCCCCCCCCTTAGATTTGTTTTGGAAATAGCGGAAAACGACGCCATTTCGCGCCGCCATTTTTGATACAACTGCTTGCCTATCAATTGCCAAAATTATGTTAATTTGTTTACCTCGGGTCTCCTCAGATCACGTCACTAAGTCAAGTCTAGTGATCCCACCTTCAAAAAATGTGAGGTCGTGCCGCTGCAGCACATTGTTTGACCGATCAGTTAGATACTCACAGGATTTAATCAGGTCACAAACACCTACAATTCTGCTATTTCGGATGATTTTTATATCGGTGACCTAAGGTGAAGTCTATTTTGTGACCTCCCAATTATAAGCCATTGGGGAAACATGAAAATGCATATAAATCCACAGGGAATGGCTAAATTTTCACCAGAGTCCCGCATCTTTTGCAAAATACAAAGATCCAGTGGCGGATCTAGGGTTGGGCAAAATTAGCAATTGCCCCCCTCCCCCAAGCCGCCTGAAATCGGTGCAAGATTGACACATTTCCTGATATAGAAGAAAATCTCAGCAACTTTTACTAAAGAAAGTTAGCTTACGCGCCCTGGACGGGAAGGGAGGGGGGGGGGCGAAATCCACCCACCCCTCCGGTTTTTCGCAGATAGCGCAAAAATGGCGGCGCTGCGCGCCACCGTTTTTTGCATACCTGTTTCGAAATGAACTACCCGTATTATGTCAAATTCTTGATATCGGGTCATCTCAGGTCAGGTCACCAGCCAGGTCACGTGATGACCCCACCTCCAAAACGTTTGCGGTAGTACCGCAGCCACAGTTTTAGGCCGATCGGTTTCAATCTTGCAGGATTTGATAAGATGATAGATACCTACAATTTGCTTATCTCGGATTTTGTTTTATATCGGTGACCTAAGGTCAGGTCAATTTCGTGACCGCCAACACTCTTTTGTCAATAACTATCGACATAATTAATATAGAGAAGTGAAAACGTTACCAATGTGTTTGTCCTGTCGAGACACGTCTCCCAATATGCAACATGACCTAATTGGGTCACCACTTGACCTTGACCTGAGATCAGTTTTTTCAGTTTACCTAACCTAGTCAACATCAACATGATTAAAAGCGCCTTGACGAGACAAACATGATGGCGTCAAACGTAATGCTTTATCTTTATTAGGTAAATAGTTATTTGTGAAAAACAGTTTTGGCAAAAAATAACTTGTTTGACATTTGATGACCTCTGGAGCCTAAACTATTGACCTGAACTAAAATCTGAGGACACCCTGTTGATTGTATTTTTCAAGAGCTCTCCATTACTTTTCCGTTTGTTCCTAGCTATCATAGTTCATGGATATCTGGGGATTTCTGGAGCGAAGTCCTAAAACTGTAAAATCTGATCTTTAATCACCTCTGGTGACCTCAATATTGACCTGACCTACACAAATACCGATATACTTTCGATAGAGCTTGTCTCGACCTATCTAACACCGTTTTTGCTTGTTACGTTGCGTGGCTTTCGAGATCATAAGGGGGGTGGCGTTTCGACGCCCCCCCCCCCTCGAACTCGGCTCCTATGGGACGTACACCAAGCCCGAAAACATCGTTCGAAACTTGTCCAAAAGTATTTTGAATCTATTTCGGCATTTTCTTAACAGGTCAATATTGAGGTCACCAGAGTTCATCAAAGTTCAAATTTTCCATTTTTAGGAATTCGCTCCAGAAACCTCCAGATATCACAGGAACTATGCTAGCTAGGAACAAACGGAAAAAAGCAATGGAAAGCTCAAAACATTCAATCGACACGGATCGCCACGTGTAAAAACTATTTTCTAGCAAAAGAGTTTTCACAAATTACTTTTTACCTTAATATGATAAGGAACTAATTTTGACATCATCGTGTTTGTCTCGTCAGGGCGCTTCGAATCATGTTCATGGTGACCAGGTTAGGTCAACTTAGATATTTGACCTCAGGTCAAGGTCAAGTGATGACCCAATTAGGTCATGTTTGACATTGGGAGACGTGCCTCGACGAGACAAACACATTGGTGGCAGTTTCACTTCTCTATCTTTGTTTTGTCGAGAGTTATTGACAAAAAAATGTGTTGGTGACCTCGGATGACCTCGGCTGACCCTGTAGGGGTCACTGAACTAAAATTGCACCTGGGTCTTCAAAAATGTCCTATGATAACATGATCTAGAAGGAATTGGACTGATATCGTGCGTATCCTCAGAATAGGAAGCATTCGAATATTTCCCCATTGACTTATAATATAATGGTCACGAAATTGGCCCGACCTTAGGTCACTGATATCAAACATCCGAGATAAACGAATTGTAGGTACCTAGGACCTTATGAAATTCTGTAAGTACGATGTCGATCGGCCAAAAACTGTGGCTATGGTGTGACCACAAGCTTTTTTTTTGGAGCTGGGGTCACGTGACCTGGTCTGGTGACCTGACCTGAGATGACCCGAGGTATTTTTTAACATAATGTGGACAATTGATGCCTGCACAGCTATGCTAAAAACGGTGGCGCTGCGCGCCGCCGTTTTCCCGCTATCCTTGAAAAACCTGAGGGAGGGGGGGGGCGTCTAGACGCCCCCCCCCCCCCCCGGCACGGCGCGGGTTAAATCAGCTATCAATGCATACGCAAGCCAAATCCGATGCGTTGTCATAATTGTATGAGACTTTTGGAATCCCCCCCCCCAACCACCCGTTCTGGATCCTCCAATGCAAAGATCCATGTGGTATTTGTATCCTGTGACCTCCACGAGGTAAAATCTATTCACCCTGAGGTCATACGCCATTTTTCTTCCATAACTTTTTTACCGAACCAGTAAGGCGACGTAGTTGGCGATGAACGAGCGAACGCAAAGGAAATGTATGGTGAATTTCAACTCGATCGGGGAAGTAGTTTCTGAGATACAAATACGTGGTGCACACGTGCGCACGTGCAGAAGCACCTCTGACTTGTGCGAATGTGGCGGCTGAGAGATCCCTAACCACACTCCAAATTTGAGCACAATCGGCTCAGCAGTTGCCCCCACCCACTCCAAATTGTGTGGCGACGTTCCTGATCCAACCACCACCCCTCTCCCCCACTCTGCCGCCAATGTGTGATGTTCAAAGGATATTGAAATTCAAGATATTCCGGAAATAATGTAAAAATACTTATTTTGGCTGGGAAATACTAAAACGTAGGAATGTCATGACATTTGCATTGTATTTGTATACATTTATCACCAGGTAAACATATTTTATTTTAATTGAATACCTATCAAGCGAAAAATGACATGGAAATACTGAAATCAGGGTGGGCAACATTTCTTGACTGGGGGGGGGGGGGGGCAAAACGGCTCACTGGGGGCATTTTCCCCCCAGTTAACATGTTAAAATAGGCCCTGTTTTTGGCCCACCGCGCAGGTTTTTTCCCCTTTGCCTTAGACGCTGTTTTTTTTTTATTATTCAGGACTATTCGCCCAGCTAAATACACCCCACAACCAGGTCTCGCCGAGGCGCCGGAGCCAGGGAGACTGGCAACAGTCTCCCGTTGTTGCAATGACGGCACCCCCACGGCTCCATCAACACTGACACTGTACAAGTGTATTATTCCCAGGCCCAGGAAGCTGGTCGACAGGCATCACCTAACACTTGCTATCACACCCCCACACCTTCATTGCTTGGTCCTTGGTCAGTGCAAGGGCCGGTAGTGCGATTAGGCTCTCGCTCACGGCATCGCACTGACCTACAATAACACTATCACACACACACACACACACATCCTGAGTGTGCTCTTAATACCTGAGATAGAGGCCAGATCTTGCAACATAACTCGCTGCACACGCTTGAGGACCGTGTCGCGGCAGTTATAGCACACTCAGAGCGCCTACACTACCACACTAGATCCAATTTTGGCACACCAGATCCGATCTGGAGTGTGCTCCAAGGCACGACGATATAACTCGCTGCACACGGTTCCCGGGAGTGTATATTCAAAACCATTAGACGGCAGAGAATTGCACCCCGCGGGACCGGCCGCGGTAGAAGTTATGTTGAGCACACTTCGAGCACCCACACAACCACTGACCAGATCGACCTGGGCCTGTCATAAATGTAATACAAATATGTATGTATGTGTGTCTCGTGTTTTACTTATATTTGACCTTGAACGAAATACTTAACGTAATGTTAGATATTATATTTACTTTGAACAATAAATTTTCCGGGTTCACATAAACCGGTTAACGTAATTAATTAACGTAAAATAGCTACCCTATTCCCTTGCTTGCTCGGGTTCACATAAACCGATTAACGTAACTCTTTGCCTGGTAAATTGCCAGAAGTAATTTCCCCAAACCCGGGAAATGGCTATAGGCCGGTCCGGGTAAAAAAAAAAATATCTCGTCATCCTTTCTTCGACATCGGACCTGGGACGACTACCAGCCAGCCTGCTCCAGCCCTCCACCGCTTCCGGGTGCGGAACCCTGACCACGTGCGTGTGGCAGGGTTGTAGACCCTTAGATAGGTAGACTTTATATATTTTTAAGTAGGTAGATTCTTTAGACACAATTTTTTTTATTGGCAATAGGCCTCCACGGTTTAGGTCTCCTCCAGTCTTTGAAGTTGACTTGCAGTTGCCAACACGCTCTGTCGTGTGTGGCAATTAACGTAAACAGCTAGCCCCAGCCTCATCCCTGAGCCACGACGATGGCTACCCCCCCCCCCCCCCCCCCGGACCCCCCCCCCCCCCCACCCCCGACCCTCCCGACCCCCTCTGGGGTCTCCCGGCGCACGGCCGCGTGCCCCCCGTCCCCCTCCGAAACCTGCATATGTGGAACCCTACATTCCATTAAAATATAACAATCAAATTATCCCTTTCGTCAAATTATTCAAGTATCTGGGAATAACGCTAGACACACGTCTCTCGTTCATCCCACACTTCAATGATTTAGTGCAGAGATGTACGCGACGAATTAATATTATGAAGTCATTGGCTGGTCGAGAGTGGGGCGCAGATCGTGCCACTCTCCTCCAACTATATACTTCCCTGATACGCCCAGTACTGGACTATAACGCCTTCTTATTTGATGACATATGTTCCAAACAAATAACAAAATTGCAAACTGTCCAAAACGCTGCCTTGCGCATCGTGACTGGAGCCTGCCGCACCACCAACACCACAAACTTACACATCGACACAAACATTCCCACACTCTGCCGCCGACGCAAATACACATTACTTAGATTCTACGCCAGAGCAAGTTCACACCCCACACGCCCAACATTCCACATCTTAAATCACCCCGCACCCACAAGACGACAAACACAACTACAAAAACGACACCCGCTTATCAGTCACATAGTCAGACAAACACTCACACTATTCAACATCGCTCACATTACCACAATGCCAACGCCGCCACTCACACCTCACTGGCTCGACACAACACCAGACACACACCGCCTCTTCACACACAACAAAAACACAGTCACCGCGTCAGAGACACACACACTCTTCCACGAACACAAAGCACAACACAACACATACACATACATATACACAGACGGTTCACGGGGCGACGGCCGAACCGGTGGTGCATACTACACAAACACAGTTAACAATAACTTTAGACTTCCCGACATAAATAGCGTATACACAGCGGAATTGTCATCCATTTTATTAGCATTAATATATGTCAGAACAGAAAAAGGAAGTAGTCATTTGCACAGACTCTTCCGCCTCGCTCTCTGCCATTTCCTCGATTAGTGACTGTAGAAACCTGATAGTATTTAAAATCAGACAGCTAATTCAGTATTTTAACCGCAGAAACAGCAGTATTACATTTCTCTGGATCCCAGGACACGCCGGTATCCCGGGAAATGAGGAAGCCGACAGACTAGCGAAATTGAGCCTAGCGAGCGAAAATTTACCTTCAGAAAATCAATTACCAAGCCCTGTATCAGACGTTTTAAATTATATTAACTCTCAACTTAGCATATTGCGCCAGCGCGAGTGGGACGCTGCTCCGCATTTTCATCTTTATCCGATCAAGCCAAAAGTCCAACATTTTATATCTAGCCACCAGAATTGTAGAGAGAAGGTGATATTGGCGCGCCTCCGTCTCGGTCATACACAAATTACTCATTATATTATGGAGAATCTCCCGCCACCAAATTGCCAGCATTGCCCAGGTTATCCGCGCTACATAATCAAGCACTTACTAATTACTTGCCCAGTACACAACGATAAACGACAGAACATTATTAATTACACACAACAAAATCGCATCACATTAAATCTTCAAACACTGTTAGGTGATAATTACCCTGAATTGATAGGTCTCCTCTTAGATTATCTCTACCAAACACGTTTAGCTAAACAAATATAACAGGTTTTTTTGGCCTAGCGCATTTTGGCCCACCGCGCAGGTTTTTTCCCCTTTGCCTTAGACGCTGTTTTTTTTAATTATTCAGGACTTTTCGCCCAGCTAAATACACCCCACAACCAGGTCTCGCCGAAGCGCCGGAGCCAGGGAGACTGGCAACAGTCTCCCGTTGTTGCAATGATGGCACCACCCGGCTCCATCAACACTGACACTGTGTTCAAGTGTATGTAATACAAATATGTATGTATGTGTGTCTCGTGTTTTACTTATTTTTGACCTCGAACGAAATACTTAACGTAATGCTAGATATTATATTTGACCTTGAACGAAATACTTAACGTAATGTTAGATATTATATTTACTTTGAACAATACATTTTCCGGGTTCACATAAACCGGTTAACGTAATTAGTAACGTAAAATAGTTACCCTAGTCCCTAGTTTGCTCCGGGTCCACATACACCGGTTAACGTAACTCTTTTCCTGGCAAATTGCCAGATGTCACTCCCCACCCGGAAAATGGCTATAGGCCGGTCCGGGAAGAAGAAAAAAATATCGTCATTGGTGACGTCACAGAGGGTCATAACTGAGCGTCATAACCACTTTGTTACATCACAGCGCGAGGTCCATACGCATAAATTTCTGCTAAGTTAACGCCAAATTTATGGCGCCATTATACTGCACGTGGTTGGAATCTGACTCATAATTACATAAATAGACACTCACCAGGACATCACCATATGTAACATTAAAGACTTCACCGCTACTGCACACTGGATACGACAAACACATCACACATCGCAGCACAGGACAGACACATCACAACACAACACTTCACAGACAACAACAACAAAGCATAACACACTATTCCCTTATCTTGATCCCATCCCCAATTTCTTGTTTCCCCTGAGTCAGTCTGTCGACGCACCGTCTTGAAGTGTCCATTCGCCCGGTAGCACTCATTGTCCTCGCTTCTCACTCTCACAGTTGCTCACGTCTCTCACTGTCTCATTTACTGCTTCACTGTCCGCATACCTGTCAACAGCCTGTCCGTGTCAATACTCCAGTCCGTCACCCGGGTATCTCGCATATGTCCAGTGTCGGTTGGTGACGGTGCGGGCGGTCCGGCTCCCACAGCCTGTGACGTGGGGGGTCAGCGGGACCCGTGCACGTCGGTTCCGGCTGTCGTCCAGGAGTGTCGTCAGCAGTTGTCGTCCTCGTGTCGTCCAGGAGTGTCGTCAGTTGTTGTCACCTTCAGCGGCGGCACAATGGACCGGCCCTGACCAGTGGTGTCAGGTTCCTGGTCGGTCACTGCTGAGTTGACGTGTGACCACGACGTCAGCAGTCATCCCAGGCGCGCTGCTCCCAGGACAATGCTGATGTCGGGTCCGGTCATCATCGTCAGCTATCTATGGCGAGACACGTGCGTCAGTTTACAGTCGGAGCTTAGCAGTTCAGCCAGGTCAGGCGGGGTGTCGATTGCGATGGAGATGTGATTTGGGCTGACGTTGATGGTTTCTTGGGGCGAAGGGCGGTGTCGGTCGGCATGTCGTCTCTAGGAGATAATGGTGTTTGGTCTGGTAGTTGATTGTCCGGAGTCAAGTTGCCGTCGTCAACAGTCAGGCCGTCTGGGGGTGGATGGGGTCGGGACGGCTCTCGAAGGACTCATGATAGGGTCAGCGTCGGACATCGTGTACTTTTGATTATACAGAGCACAAAAACTACCAGAAAAGCTACCGTAGTGACCGAAACGACAGGTATAGTTACAGTCCTATAACGATGCTGTGTTTGATATTTCAGGACGTTAATGTGCTTTTTCAAGGCGGACAAAGTTATTGTATGCATATGAGTTGGAGGCAGAGACTTCAAGGCATGGTTAACCGATATATTGTCTTCAGACAGACTAGAGGTAACATGATTCCACACATCGTTTAATGCTAATGTCAGATTCAAATGTTTGATCTGATACGGTTCAAGGTTCGAATCGGTCCGGTAATGGGTAGGAAGTTGGAAATGATTGTTGAAAGCTGCACAACCAAAGTCCAATTTAACCAGAGACAGCGGGGCCACAGTTTTCACAGTTTGGGTAAAGTTCACAGTTGCACCAGTTTTACAGCGGATTTCGAGGTCAAGAGAGTCAGCACTAATTACAATCCAATGTCCATTTCCTAAATACTCAGCGGTCGGGTCAGTAGTCTGGTTCACACGAATCACCTGTTCACAGAAACGGTTCACAGCGTCAGTTCGGTCAGTCAATAGAGCTGGGATGCACATGGTCGACGTCAGCACATTCATGACAGGTCGTCTTATAGGACAGAAAGGAAGTCGTCATCTCAAGTACATCTGAAAGTCGTCATCATTGATAAACATGAATCTCATGGAATCTTCTGTCAGAGCTACAAATTTCGCCTTTTCAATTTCGTAGTTAGCCACAAAGTTCTGATTATCTGCAGCTTTTGGCACGGGTACGTTGAAAATTTGAAACACACTGAAATTATCCTTGATAGACAACAAAGGGATCGTCACGAGCACTGATATTCCTCCTGCAGTCCTCATCGTCTGTGTGTGAGATGTAGAGAAATATCGGTCAGTGTCGGACGGAGGAAATGGAAGAGTTAAATCACGGGGCAGTGCTTTCTGAATGTCATCCAAAATCTTAGCGAAACGGCTAGGCGGTAAAAGTGACCGGGGAAGAATGCTATTTTCAGTCAGACTGAGAATAGTCTCTAGGTCCATAATACTTTTGCGAAAATCACGAGCAGTCGCGATGAGGTCGGTGAAAACGGTCTATGTCAGATTCAAGAATAGACACAATGAACACATTTCAGGTGAAAACTGAAATGTGTTCTGTGAGTTCACGGCAGCTACACTGTATAGTTTCATACGCCTGACAAGTGGCAAAAGGCATCGCAAAAATTCGGCCAGGTGCTAGTGTGTCACTCAAATGGTAAACACCTTGGCAAACAGAAGGTCCGCATAGGGTGGGCTGGACTGTTTCAGTTTTGGATGGATGGCGATTTTCCAAAACAAGTTGGTAATGAAAATGCCTATTTCAGATCTGGAAATCCTTTTCCCAGCTTGGTTGGTGCATATCTGGAAAATATCTACCCTATTTTTAAAACATGTGAATATCTTCAGCTTTGCTAAAGTTGATGGAACAAACACAAAGATGGTGGGGCAATGGGCTCACCAATTCTATTGAACTTCATCCGTGCTGTTTTGCATTGTTACACACAAATTGGATATCGTTTTTTGGCATGCAGCCTTTTGAGTTAGTATCCAGCCATGCCCATTTTGTCGTACAGAGTGCCTGTCAACATTATTCATAAATTCCCTTATGATTCGCGATGGTACAATGTCAACCATTTCTACCATTCTGTAGCATGTAGCATAGCTGCATAGTTCTACCTGACTTAATATTTATCGGTTGCAATAGCAACATTGTCTCTACAGGTGCGGCTATGGCACATTCAATATAGATAGACACTACACAAATAACCTTAGTGATGCCACTTCGGGGAAATCAAATTTTCGACCCTGCAGATTGCAGACCTCTCCTCCACCGCGCCGCTTCGTTGACTGAGCACATAACATGAAATCATGCCAAGTACCATGCACATTGCACATCTCACGCCGACGCAGCCGACGCCGTGCTGCGACATGCGGACCTCGTTTACCGCTTGTAATTTGCCTATATCTCACATCATGTATACAACGGGTTATCAGAGACCTAATTACCTTCACCACATGGCTGATTGCCATACTGACAAAAGCCGTAAATCGAAATCAGTCAGTCGCCTACCTATGAGCGTACGACAGCAAACCCTCCCATGAACCGTGCACACCTCGCGCCGACGCAGCTGACTGCGCGTTTGAAACCCTCCCATGGGCCGTGCGCACCTCGCGCCGACGCAGCTGACGTCACCACCGGCCGGCGGCGGTGCGAATTCTGTAGCATGGTTGTAAACTTGCCGCCCGGGCAGCGGCCGCCGGGCCGCCGCTGACCTGTCAGTCGGACCCGCAAATGCCCACCCGGGGAACGATGCAACGGTCTGCACTTCCGGAAGTTGTAACTCGAACCGAGCACCGATTGCGGTCGGGTGAGGAGTTGCCGAGGTCAGCGGGGGCAGCACACGACCACACCGAGTTTCGTCTGGTAATGGACCCGGGTCGTGTCGGCCGCTGGCGCCTGTCGACCGGAGATACTGCGCCGCCTGACGCATGAATACGGCATAACGTGGCAAGAAGGCGGCTGACTGCGACAGCAGCAGCGCCGCCCGCCGGGCCCGAGTGGAGACCCGCTCGCTCGCTTGTCAGTCCGAGTGACGTCTTTTTATCATGAAGATAAGCTCAATTTGTAGGAACAGGAATAGCGGACGGTCAGCAGAAAATGCGCCAATAAATCTGAGCTGCTCATGTCATATTACGACAGGAGCTGGTGATTTATTGCCGGTGAAATTTCAAAGGGTTCTTATCCATTCTTTAAGTTAACATTTTCCACATCTGCAGAATTAACAATACATGGGTAGTTCGGAATGTGATAAACATGTTCATCATATGTAAAAAGTGGCTTGCTTCCAAACGAGTAAAAATCCAAGCTTATAACAATTTAGACACTGTCCTCGTGTCGGCTTATGCAATTGTAACTTAATGGAAAAACATAAATGTAGAAAGCAATTTAGCCCCGCTTTAGCCCCGCTTTAGCCAAGCTAAGTAGCTGTTGGATAGCTCTGTTGTTTTGTGTATTTTTTTGAGGAATCACATTATATTTAGATATAAGGATTAGATATTTAGTTTTGTGGATCGTTTAGGTATTATTTTTAAGCATTCATAGTTAGCTGTTACCTCTTACTTGCTTTTTAAAGGACTTTTCATTCTAGCTTGTGTGCGCCAAAATTGTCTTAGTCTTATTTTTGTGTTATTAGTTGCAGGGTTGGATAAGTAGATATTTTAGAAAATTAGGGATAATTAAGGTGTATTTAGTATTTAGTTTATTTAAGGATTAGATATTTAGTCTAGTATTAGGTGCACTCATAGCTGATTTGTGTCACTAGCTTTACCTAGATCTAGTTTATAAAAAATCAAATCACGTTCCCCTTCTGAACCCTACTTTAGCAAGCTAAGTAGCTGTTGGATAGCTCTGTTGTTTTGTGTATTTTTTGAGCAACCACATTATATTTAGATATAAGGATTAGATATTTAGTTTTGTGGATCGTTTAAGTATTATTTTTAAGCATTCATAGTTAGCTGTTACCTCTTACTTGCTTTTTAAAGGACTTTTCATTCTAGCTTGTGTGCGCCAAAATTGTCTTAGTCTTATTTTTGTGTTATTAGTTGCAGGGTTGGATAAGTAGATATTTTAGAAAATTAGGGATAATTAAGGTGTATTTAGTATTCAGTTTATTTAAGGATTAGATATTTAGTCTAGTATTAGGTGCACTCATAGCTGATTTGTGTTACTAGCTTTACCTTGATCTAGTTAAGGTTTAGAAGAAGAAAAAACAAACAAAAAAAAACAAAAAATGTTAAGTTAAGTTAGTAAAGTATTGAAAAGTGCATAGTACCTAAGTTATATACCTAAGTTACTAGTGTATTCAAATGAGCATGACTAGGATGCAGGCAAAGGTAGCAGAGCTAGAGGCCCTCCAGGCTAGAGTAGCGGAGCTTGAGGCGCAGTTAAGTAAGTGTAGGTGTAGAGATGAGCCGCAAGAGGGTGTAGCTCCTGACCAAGGAACGTATGCGCAGATTGTGGTTAGGGGGTCAGAAAAGGAGCCTACAGGATCAGGGACCAGTGGTAGTTCTGATAGGGGCATAAGGGAGGAGGATAAGGCAAAGGTGGATAGTGCGGCTGGGGTTTGGAAGTGTGTTGGAGGGTCACGTTTCTGGAGACCCAACATTGTGGAAAGTAATGCTAGGGCCACATACAGTAAGGATGAGGAGGGGTGCTGGGTAATGGAGGGTGGTAGCAGAATCTGGAGGAGGAAGAGGGAAGGGGATCAGGAGGGATGGACAAAAGTTCAGGGTAGAGTCAGGCAGTACAGCCCCAGGGAACATCAGCAGGTTACACTAGCAAATAGGTTCAGTGCGTTAGAGTCAGCAGCTGAAAGTGACAAGGTACAGATTCAGCATTTAGTGGTTGGGGACTCAAGGGTAAGGCCCTTAAGGCGAACATTCTGTGGGAAGAGGGACAAATGTATAGTTAAACCGGGGGCAAAAGTAGTTGATATGGGCCCTGTCATTGAGGCAGAACTGGGTAGGAGTAGCCCGGAGACAGTTATAATACAGGTGGGGGTGAACAACATAGGACCTAGACAGAGTGTGAGAATAGTAGCGGAGTACCGGAGCCTGCTGCAGAGGTTGAAGGAGTCCAGGAAACCAGTCATTGTGACTGGCATCCTCCCTCGCTGTGGAGCCAGTGAGGAGTGGTACTCGAGAGCTCTGTCTGTGAACAGCTCAGTTCAGAACTTATGTTCAGCTATGGGGCTTAGTTATGTAGACTTATGGGATCAGTTCTATGAGTGGCATAGGTACTATATGAAGGATGGGCTTCACTTATCGGATGAGGGGGCAAGGGCTTTGGGAGATGCCTACAGAAGTGTCATTCAGGGAAACTAGGTAGGAGGGGGGGGGGGGGGGGGGGGGGTTCAGGGACGCTAGTACTAGGGCATCAAGAAGTAAGCATTGGTAGAAGTTCATGTCAGAATAGGACAGTAGATCATAATTCCCTCAGAATTAGTAGAGTCAGCTCAAAGTATAAGATCACATGTGTGTTGCTGAATGCCCAAAGTATTAGGTCTAAATTTGATGAGTTTGAGTGTTATGTTGCCCTTGAAAAGCCTGATATCATTTGTGTAACCGAGACATGGGTTAGTGAGGGGTATAGTAGGGATAGGCTACAGGATTTCGAGTTACAAGGGTATAACATGTTCTCATACTGCAGAGAATCACGGCAGGGAGGCGGAGTGTTTGTATATGTAAATAGCTTGTACTGCACTACTAGAGTTGATGATTCTAGTAAAGTAAAAGAAGTAGAATCAATCTGGCTTGACATTAAAATTGGTACAGGAAACAGAGGAAGGTTGAGGATAGGTGCATTTTACAGACCAGGGAATCTTCCAAGGAACTCCCAAGCTGAAACAGACCAAGATATTTGTGAGGAAATACGTAGGAACTTTCGGGCTCAGTGTCTTATTATGGGAGATTTTAACTTAAGAGGATACGAAAGTATAGCAGAGGAAACAAATGAGTGTAGGTTGTATAGGCAAATCTTTGAAGAGGAGCTTTTCATGCATCAGTTTGTAACAGAGCCAACCAGACATTGCTCCATTCTAGACCTTGTATTCTCAGACAACAGTGATCTAGTTAGTGACATAAGTATTTGTGCAGGTCTAGGAACCAGTGATCACAATATGGTTAAATTCAATATCTCATCAGAAATGAGGCCCAAAGATAACCTTATTATGGTTCCAAACTTCAGCCGGGCTGATTTTGATGGTATTAGAAATGACCTCGCACAGATAAAATGGAACGTTGAGTTGGCAGGTTTAGATGCATGTGAGGCCTGGAATGTTTTCAAAGCTAGATTAAGCCAAATTCAAAATCGGCATATACCCCTCAGGCACAAACGTAACAGAACCAAGGGCAATCCAGTTTGGCTTACCCCAGAAGTAAGGAGTGCTATACAAGCTAAAAGAAGTGCATTTGGCATTTTGAAGGGATCTTCACTAGATATAAATCAGAAGGCCTACCAGAATGCAAGAAATTCAGTTAAGAAAAAGGTCAGAGCAGCTAAAAGGGCAAAGGAACTTGATTTAGCTAGACATTGTAATGCAGATAGTAAGAAGTTCTTCAGTTTTTATAAGTTAAGTACAGTTTCCAAAAATATAGGTCCATTTCAGGTAGATGATGTGTTAGTTAGCAAGGACAGTGAAATGGTTGAAGTGCTTAATGATCAGTTTCAATCTGTCTTTACTATCGAGGACCAGAGTAATATTGCAGCACTTCAGCCTGAGCTAGAGACAGAGGAGACTATAGGAGAGCTAGGTGGCATAAGTAGTGAACTTGTTCTAGAATATCTAAAGAAAGTAAGGCCTAACAAGGCAGAAGGACCTGATGAAATCCATGCTAGACTTTTAAGAGAATCTGAAAGGGAGTTGTCGGTTCCATTAGCCATAATATTTTCTAAATCACTTGCAGATAGTAAAATTCCACTTGATTGGAAAAGAGCAAATGTTGTTCCTATTCATAAAAAGGGAGATAGAAGTAAAGAGGAAAACTATAGACCAGTTAGTCTGACCTCATTAGTCTGCAAGGTGCTTGAATCAATCATCAAAGATAAGATTGTTGAATTCTTGGAGCAAAATGAACTCATCAAAGATACACAGCATGGCTTTAGGAAGGGCCGTTCTTGTTTAACTAATCTTCTGGAGTTTTTGGATGTTGCAACAGATAGCGTTGATCAGGGTAAACAGCTAGATGTAGCTTTTCTTGATTTCAGTAAAGCATTTGACAAAGTCCCCCATACAAGACTGGGGTTGCAACTTAAAATTCATGGGATCAGGGGCAAGATTCTGGATTGGATAGAAACGTGGCTTTCAGGACGCCAGCAAAGGGTTATATTGAATGGGTGCCAATCACAATGGAAGGAGGTTCTCAGTGGGGTTCCACAGGGCTCAGTCCTGGGCCCATTGCTTTTTATAATATTTGTGAATGCAATTGAGAACAGTATAGACAGCAAAGTCTTGAAATTTGCAGACGATCTAAAAGTTGTCAGGATTATTAGAGGAAAACATGATCAGGATGTTTTTCAATCAGATCTGGACAAGCTAGTTGAGTGGTCTGAAGCATGGCAGATGAAATTCAATTTGAGTAAATGTAAGATTATGCACGCTGGACGGGTTAGCAGTAAACATAGGTATGAAATGGGTGGGCAGAAAATGGAGCAGATTGAAAAGGAAAGAGATTTAGGTGTAGTGGTAAACAATAGACTATCAGCGTCAGACCAGGTTGTAGAAGCTAGGAAAAAGGCACTTAGAATGCTAGGGGCCATTAACAGAAATGTTTCCTACAAGAGTGAAAAGGTAATAACAAAACTGTATTGTGCATACGTTAGACCACATTTGGAGTATTGTGTACAAGCCTGGTCTCCAACATATGAGAAAGATTGCTGGTTGTTAGAAAGAGTTCAAAAAAGGGCAACAAAAATGATTAATTGTCTTGGTAGTTTACCTTATGAAGATAGATTAAGGAAATTGGGTATGTTTTCACTTAGATATAGAAGGCTAAGAGGAGATCTAATTGAAGTCTTCAAATTTGTAAATAGTCAGCATTCTGGATATTTAAAGGGTATGTTTGAGTTCAATAGGGAAAATCGAGGTAGAGGTCATCAGCATAAACTCATTATGAAACAAAGTAGGACTAGGCTACGACAGTCATTTTTCAGTAGAAGGGTTGTAGGACATTGGAATATGCTACCAGGGGATGTCGCTGATGCAGTGACACTTGCTTCCTTCAAAATTAGATTAGATAAATACTTTACAGAGAAGGGATTAGTTCATAAATACTCGTGGGATTAGCCTTCTTTTATGCAGGTAGAGTAAGGTGATTTGAAGGGGCGAGACTGGTGGAGGGGGGGGGGGGGGGGGATGGGGGGGGGGGGGGGGGGGGTGCAACCTCGGATGGGCCCAAGAGGCTCTTTGTTGCACTTTTCTTTTATGTCTTTATGTCTTTATGTCTTAATTCACATGCCTATGCTGAGCCTAGAGACCCCCGTCGTCTTCCGGTGACATTATTTAACACCACTTTTTGGCAGTACATTCATTTTCCCCAGAGTCGTTGAGTCAAGTCACTACGTAACTCCTGGCGGTGCTCAGAAAAACGTGTGTTAAATTTACTTTTAAACACCTCAATGCGGTGATCAAGTTTCTCTGCAAATTTCCACGAGGTACGCGTTTCGATCGGAAGATGAAGGGTCCAGTGATTAAAAGAGGCATAGATCTGACCTCGAGGAAGAAATAGCACGTTGGCGAATACCGGAATGATGAACACGATCAGAACAGGATAAAACAGAAACGCCTTCATCTGCAACGACACACAAACGCGTCAACAAGAGCATTCACGGGGTTAGTCAGTATACAATGACAGTAGACACACCGGTCTTAATTTTTGATACACTCTCTCTTCACCATTTTGACACCACAACAGCACAAAAGAGGATGTATGACGACTTGTCAACAATCCTGGTACGGAATCCTTGACAGGATCCTGGGCGTGTTGCCACGCAGTACTCGTCAGTACTCCAACTCTTGTTTAACATAATATTCCCTACTGGCATACTAGCCATAATCCTTACTCAAATTACCAAAACCACAACAACAATATTCACCATAACGGCACAGTAGCCAGGCACGTAGCCAAGGGGGGGGGGGGGGGCGGCGGGGGCGGCCGCCCCCCCCCCCCCCCTGGAGGCCAGGAGGGCCCTTTTCGGCAGCGCGCCGAAAAGGGCCGACGAGACTGCGCGAAGCGCGGTATCATGGGCTCTATACCACGCGAAGCGTGGTCTTTAGAGAGTTTAGAGGACTTCAGAGGCCCTTTAGGGCCATCAGGGCCTTCTCTAAAAGACCAGAGGGCCCCTTGGGCGTTCAAAAGAGCCATGTGCATGTCAGAGGGGCCCCTGGACAGACCGAAAGGGCCTCTGGGCGGGTCAAAGGGCCCCTGAGCACGTCGAATGGCCCCCCTGAACACGTCGAATGGGCCCCTAGCCAGCACAGAGGGGCCCCTAGGCAGGTCGAGAGGCCCCTGGGCAGGTCGAGAGGCACCTGATCATGTCGGCAGGGCGACAAAGCGGCCAGCGCAGTCCCTTGCCAGGCCATAAGGGCCCCAGAGCAGGTTGTAGAGCCCCTGTACAGACCAGAGGGCCCCTGGGAAGTTAAAAAGGCCCCTGTGCAGGTCAGAGGGGCCCCTGGCCAGACAAAAAGGGCCCCTAGGTGGGTCAGAAGGGCCCCTGAACATGCCGAATGGGCCCCTAGTCAGCACGGAGGGGAACTAGAGCAGGTCGGAGGGCCCTTGGAGCATGTCACAAGGCGGCAAAGCAGCCAGCGCAGTCCCTTGCCAGGTCGGAAGGGCCCCTTAGAAGGCTAGAGGGCCCCTGGAGAGACCAGAGGGCCCCTGGAAAGTTAAAAGGGCCCCTGTGCAGATCGGAGGGGCCCCTGACCAGACCGAAAGGACCCCTGGGCGGGTAAGAAGGGCCCCTGAACATGCCGAATTGGCCCTTTGCCAGCACGGAGGGGCCCCAGGGCAGGTCGGAGGGCCCCATGAGCATGTCGGCAGGGCGACAAAGCAGCCAGCGCTGGCCGCTCAGAAGAGTCGCTGGGCATATCGGAGGGGCTCCTGGGCAAGTCAGAGGGGCCCCTGGCTAGACCGAAAGGGTCCCTGGGCCGGTCGGAAGGCCCCTTGAACATGCCGGATGAGTTCCTAGCCAGACTGGAGGGGCCCCTGGGCAGGTCGGAGGGGCCCCTGGGCAGGTCGGAGGGGCCCATGAGCATGTCGGCAGGGCGACAAAGCAGCCAGCGCTGGCCGCTCAGAAGAGTCGCTGGGCATATCGGAGGGGCTCCTGGGCAAGTCAGAGGGGCCCCTGGCTAGACCGAAAGGGTTCCTGGGCCGGTCGAAGGCCTCTTAAACATGCCGGATGAGTTCCTAGCCAGACTGGAGGGGCCCCTGGGCAGGTCGGAGGGGCCCCTGAGCTGGAGCGGCGGATTGCGGGGAGGCAGGGTACCCAAAATGCTCCCCAGTCGAAAATCCTGGGGGCATAAGGGTAATTTTGCCCCCCCCCCCAGATTTTAGCATGCTCAATCTGGGGGCAAAATGACCCCCCCCCCCTCCTCAGGATTTTCAACTGGGGAGGGGGGGGGGGGTACCCTGCGCCCCGCAATCCGCCGCCCCTGCCCCTGAGCATGTCGGCAGGGCGACAAAGCAGACAGTGCAGTCCCTGGCCAGGTCGGAAGGACCTCTGAACAGGCCGAATGGGCCCCTTGACACACAAGAGGGGCTTCTTGGAAGGTCAGAGGAGTCCCTGGCGAGACCGGAAGGGTCAAAGCACGTAGAGATCCCAGATGAAGATTAAATACAAAGAGGACTTACTCCACAATACAAATATTAAAAGCGGAGCTTTCGGGTATATTGTAACACCCTTCGTCAGGGTGCTACATTATACCCGAAAGCTTCGATTTTAATATTTCCTGTAGAGTAAGCCCTCTTTGTATTATATATATATATATATATATATATATATATATATATATATATATATATATATATATATATATATATATATATATATATATATATATATATATATATATATATATATATATATATATATATATATATATATATATATATATATATACATATATATATATATATATATATATATATATATATATCACCCACTCCACATCATGTCTTTTCGCTTCGCGGATCCAAGATGAGTCCCTGAACAGGTCGGAAGGGCGTTGAAAAGGTCAAAGGGGCCCCTAGGCGCGTGTCTGACCTACAGTGAGCAAGTCCTGTGTGAACGCGGAGACCTAGTGACCAGAGTGAAAGAGTGCGGCTGATTGAGCGATCGTGTTGTTGAGTGAGTGAAGTGAGTGCTTTTGCGTGTGAACTCGAATGAGAGGACCCGACTGTCTGTGAACGTTCGGATGCTGCCGAGTGACGGTGAAAATCGCTGAGATGACTACCAATTTACCAGGACCAGCGACAATGCTCATCAGGGCGTTAATGATGCTCCATGCTTTGCACGTCATCCTGCATACTGCCCTGCCTGCCGATCGGCCGTGGCCCCGTCAACCAGGCCGGCCTGCCGCCGCCACCACCCCTGCCGCTGAGCCGCACCAGCCGGCCGGCCACCCCCGCCCACAGCGTCCATCTGTCAACGAGCCAGTTAACCCGGCACCGGCTACGGCCGGCGGAACACGCCGAAGCGGCAGGGGCGCGTCCAGGCGGCGGGGCAGCAGGGGCGGTGTGGACTGGCGCCGCCACGGAGACATCGAGGCGGATCAACTTATCATCGGACACCTCAACATCCAGTCTTACAAGCCCAAAATTCATGACCTCCGTAATGACATTCACGGTGTCTACGGCTATGCTATTTTGGCATTGTGTGAAACATGGTTGACCCCGTCCGTGCCTGACCGAATGATGGGGGTGAGTGGCTACAAACTCTACCGACGTGACCGGCCGGCCGACCTTGTCCTACCTAAAGGCAAGGGTGGTGTGGCTGTACTGGTGCGTGACAGCCTAACCAGTGAGTTACTGCCGACACCTGTTACTGGAATAGCGAATTCTAACCTGGAGATCGTTTGGGTGTTAGTTCGTACCAGTAAGCACCAGTCAGTGCTGGTCGCGTCCGCATACCGTGTGCCGCACAACACATCGCGTCAGCTTGCCACCGATCTGGACGATTTAGAGTGTCAGCTGCAACATATGCTTGCTAACTTTCCACGTGTAACTTTAATCCTCGGAGGCGATCTGAACTGCTGCCTACTGAAAGCAAGAAACAGCGACACACCCAACCCACTACTGCGATTATGTACCACGTATGGACTCCATGTTACCAACAAGAGCCGCGCCACGTACCGTCCCGCCAGTTCATTGTGGGATGTCATCATTACCAACCGTCCTGAACTGATTCGACGTGTCGGTGTTACGAGGTGTCATTATGGCGGTCCGCATGACTTCATCCGTGTGTTGCTGGCCCGTGAGGGTCGAGTATTACCCGCTAGCCAGTCTGTGTACCGGCGAGCCATTAGCAGGATAGACCACGATTCTTTTAACCAGCAGCTTGCTGAGATAGACTGGGCCCCAGTCTTTGATTGTGAAACCACGGAACGTAAATGGACTGTTTTCCATCAGACCTTCATTGATCGACTGAATACTGTCGCGCCGCTAAAACGTGTGCGTGAGAGGCAGGTGACTGCGCCGCCTGTAACCGCCCAAACGCAGCAACTACTGCAGCGCCGCCGCGCGGCCCTCGCTGGAAACGACCGCGCCGAGTACAAACGAGTGAACCGACTGTGCCGCGCCGCCGTGCGGAACGAGAGCCGTGAGAAATACGCGGGTGCGATCAGTCGCGGTGACCGAGGGGGCCTGTGGCGTGTGCTGCGGCCAGTGATAGGTCGGAAACAGCAGACTTGTGAAATACCGAGGATCACACCGAATGCCTTGAATGACTATTACGTTATGATCGGCCCGACCACGGCTGCTAGTGTCCCAGCTGCTACTATTCATGTGCCTACGAGACTCCCAAGAGTGTCGACATGTGCATTTAAGGTGCAGGCAATTAACTTAGACACACTGTATGCCACCCTCATGTCAATGAAACCATCGAACTCAACCGGGAAGGACGGTGTAAGTGTACGCATCTTGCAGTCATTCTTCCCGGGGGTAGGCCATGCGCTATTAGATGTTGTTAATGCTAGCCTAGCCACCGGCGTGGTACCGCGTGATTGGAAGCACGCGTTGGTGACCCCTATACCAAAAGGGAAGGTGTCCGCCGAGCCATCCGACACACGACCCATCTCGATATTGCCCGCGATCATGAAATTAGTTGAACGTGTAGTGCAGAAACAACTATCAGGCTACCTCGAAGACAATTATTTGCTTTCGGACGCACAACACGGATATCGAAAACAACGTTCTACTGAAACGGCCCTTCACGTCATAACAGATCAGGCTCTTCAAGCCATGGATAGTGGTAACATTTTGGCATTATTGGATCTCTCAAAATGTTTTGATGTTGTTCCTCATGACAGACTTTTGGAAAAACTTTCTTTGTACGGCGTAGATGCTTCTTGGTTCCGCGACTATCTGACACACCACTCACAGCAGGTCCAGGTGAGGTGCGCGACGGAACGGCTCTTCTTTCAGACTCCAAGGAAAATGTGATCGGTTGTGTACCAGGGCGGAGCGTTGAGCTGTGTGTTGTACATGCTGTTCGCGAATGACCTTAGTCTGTGTGCCAGACGGTGTCAGTGTAGTCCAGTTCGCTGACGACACGCAACTAATGGTTACAGGTAGGAAGGGTGACGTGCAACAGCTGATCATTCGCATGGAGGACGTGCTTGACCGAGTGTACCAGTGGTTTTGTCATAACGGCATGAAACTAAACGCCACAAAAACTCAGATGGTTGTATTGGGAACGCCAGCGATGCTTCGCGACTTAGCGCAGTTACGCTTAGTTTCTGTGCGGCCACCATTGCTGAGTCAAAGGAGGTTGAAGAATCTCGGCGTGTCAATGGACCGACATCTGAACTTCGCATCACACGTAGACAGCGTGTCTCGCAAGTTGCACAGGTATACTTATAGCGTTGGTGCACGCACGCCATGTTATACCGAGATCGGCGCTGAAGTGTATCGTTGAAGCGCTTGTCGTGTCTATGATGCGATACTGCCTGTCGGTATTCGGTTCATGCGGTGAGACGCAGCTACACCGTGTTCAAAAAGTGATCAACTTTTGTGCACGAGTCGTGACTGGCAAGAGACGTAGCGATAGCGTGTCTGAGACCATCAAACAGCTTAAGTGGTTGACTGCAAGACAGCTGGTGACATACCACACGGTATGTGCTGTAGAGCGCACCATCGTGACAGGTCAGCCTGAGTACCTCAGAAGCACGATATGATACCGGGCTTGCCAACGTCACCACCACGACACAAGACGAGCTGCCTCCTTACGCTCCCCTCTATTCGCACGGAGGCAGGTAGGAGATTATGCTACCGCGGCGTGACTCGTCTAAACGAGCTAAATGTAGAGCCAGGAACGCTATCCTACCGGGCGAAAGTTAGACAAATACTGTTGTCAAGCTAGGGGAGGTGAATGGGCAGGTGTGTATCAACAGTCATCTTTTGCATGTATGTACGTGTATCTTTGTTCGTGAAGTATTTTTCTGTGTAGGTATGCAAGTTCACCATGGCTGCGTTTTATATGTGTCAATGTTCTGTCGTGAACTTGTGAAAAGCCACTCCAAAGAGTGGATCTTGTTCAAATACATCTACATCTAGACGATATGAAGGGACCTTGGGCCTTTCAACAGTAAGAATACAGTTGTACAAGGAATAAAACTCAAAATTTTCGCGCCCCTCCGCGGCGCAATTTAACTACATATTCAATTATATGCGGGTTAGGAAAAAATCACCCTGTTTCTCGGCGCATTTATGTGTTATGTTGTTACTTCCTATATCATTGGGCAAAATAGTTCACTTTAACACTTTTTACCGCACTTTTAAGCGCACAATATAGCAATTTTAGAGGACCGCACCATACGCAATGCGAGGCATTGATGAGAACGCATATCCAGGGCATAAGGCTCAAATTTTCGTCGCTTCGCGGCGCAATTTGTTTAAGAGTTCCAGGTCTTGAACTTAAAAACATTCCAAGTGGTATAGCTGATTACAAATTGGTGTCGCTGGTTCCAAAGTGGATATGGCAGTTTGCTAACTCCAGCTCCTAAAAGTTGGCATGGCCCATGTCTGTCACCTGTCATACTGCATTTTCCATCCTTGTAACGTGCCTTTTCATCGGATTATTATTATTATATATATATACATATATATATATATATATATATATATATATATGTATATATGTATATATATATATATATATATATATATATGTATATATATATATATATATATATATATATATATATATATATATATATATATATATATATATATATATATATATATATATATATATATATATATATATATATATATATATATATATATATAATATATATATATATATATATATATATATATATATATATATATATATATATATATATATATATATATATATATATATATATATATATATATATATATATATATATATATATATATATATATATATATATATATATATATATATATATATATATATATATATATATATATATATATATATATATATATATAATATATATATATATATATATATATATATATATATATATATATATATATATATATATATATATATA
>JAXIVJ010013095.1:17500-22500 GCA_036785665.1 Chirona hameri
ATGTTGATGATGATGTTGATGATGATGTTGCTGATGATGTTGCTGATGATGTTGCTGATGATGTTGCTGATGATGTTGCTGATGATGTTGCTGATGATGTTGCTGGTGATGTTGCTGATGATGTTGCTGATGATGTTGCTGATGATGACGTGAGACGGTGTGGTATGCCCGGAGGCGGTGTTGTATGCCCGGAGGCGGTGTTGTATGCCCGGAGGCGGTGTGGTATGCCCGGAGGCGGTGTTGTATGCCCGGAGGCGGTGTTGTATGCCCGGAGGCGGTGTGGTATGCCCGGAGGCGGTGTTGTATGCCCGGAGGCGGTGTTGTATGCCCTGAGGCGGTCTGGTATGCCCGGAGGCGGTGTAGTATGCCCGGAGGCGGTGTTGTATGCCCGGAGGCGGTGTGGTATGCCCGGAGGCGGTGCAGTATGCCCGGAGGCGGTGTTGTATGCCCGGAGGCGGTGTTGTATGCCCGGAGGCGGTGTAGTATGCCCGGAGGCGGTGTTGTATGCCCGGAGGCGGTGTGGTATGCCCGGAAGCGGTGTAGTATGCCCGGAGGCGGTGTTGTATGCCCGGAGGCGGTGTGGTATGCCCGGAGGCGGTACAACACCGCCTCCAGGCATGATGATGATAATGATGATGATGATGATGATGATGATGATGATGATGATGATGATGATGATGATGATGATGATGATGATGATGATGATGATGATGATGATGATGATGATGATGATGAGGATGATGATGATGATGATGATGATGATGATGATGATGATGATGATGATGATGATGATGATGATGATGATGATGATGATGATGATGATGATGATGATGATGATGATGATGATGATGATGATGATGATGATGATGATGATGTTGCTGATGATGATGTTGCTGATGATGAAGTTGCTGATGATGATGTTGTTGATGATGTTGCTGATGATGTTGCTGATGATGTTGCTGATGATGTTGCTGATGATGTTGATGATGATGTTGATGATGATGTTGATGATGATGTTGATGATGATGTTGATGATGATGTTGCTGATGATGTTGCTGATGATGTTGCTGATGATGTTACTGATGATGTTGCTGATGATGTTGCTGGTGATGTTGCTGATGATGTTGCTGATGATGTTGCTGATGATGACGTGAGACGGTGTGGTATGCCCGGAGGCGGTGTTGTATGCCCGGAGGCGGTGTTGTATGCCCGGAGGCGGTGTGGTATGCCCGGAGGCGGTGTTGTATGCCCGGAGGCGGTGTTGTATGCCCTGAGGCGGTCTGGTATGCCCGGAGGCGGTGTAGTATGCCCGGAGGCGGTGTTGTATGCCCGGAGGCGGTGTGGTATGCCCGGAGGCGGTGCAGTATGCCCGGAGGCGGTGTTGTATGCCCGGAGGCGGTGTTGTATGCCCGGAGGCGGTGTAGTATGCCCGGAGGCGGTGTTGTATGCCCGGAGGCGGTGTGGTATGCCCGGAAGCGGTGTAGTATGCCCGGAGGCGGTGTTGTATGCCCGGAGGCGGTGTGGTATGCCCGGAGGCGGTACAACACCGCCTCCAGGCATGATGATGATAATGATGATGATGATGATGATGATGATGATGATGATGATGATGATGATGATGATGATGATGATGATGATGATGATGATGATGATGATGATGATGATGATGATGTTGCTGATGATGATGTTGCTGATGATGATGTTGCTGATGATGATGTTGTTGATGATGTTGCTGATGATGTTGCTGATGATGTTGCTGATGATGTTGCTGATGATGTTGATGATGATGTTGATGATGATGTTGATGATGATGTTGATGATGATGTTGATGATGATGTTGCTGATGATGTTGCTGATGATGTTGCTGATGATGTTGATGATGATGTTGCTGATGATGTTGCTGGTGATGTTGCTGATGATGTTGCTGATGATGTTGCTGATGATGACGTGAGACGGTGTGGTATGCCCGGAGGCGGTGTTGTATGCCCGGAGGCGGTGTTGTATGCCCGGAGGCGGTGTTGTATGCCCGGAGGCGGTGTGGTATGCCCGGAGGCGGTGTTGTATGCCCGGAGGCGGTGTTGTATGCCCGGAGGCGGTGTGGTATGCCCGGAGGCGGTGTTGTATGCCCGGAGGCGGTGTTGTATGCCCTGAGGCGGTCTGGTATGCCCGGAGGCGGTGTAGTATGCCCGGAGGCGGTGTTGTATGCCCGGAGGCGGTGTGGTATGCCCGGAGGCGGTGCAGTATGCCCGGAGGCGGTGTTGTATGCCCGGAGGCGGTGTGGTATGCCCGGAGGTGGTGTAGTATGCCCGGAGGCGGTGTTGTATGCCCGGAGGCGGTGTGGTATGCCCGGAGGCGGTGTAGTATGCCCGGAGGCGGTGTTGTATGCCCGGAGGCGGTGTGGTATGCCCGGAGGCGGTACAACACCGCCTCCGGGTATGATGATGATAATGATGATGATGATGATGATGATGATGATGATGATGATGATGATGATGATGATGATGATGATGATGATGATGATGTTGATGATGATGTTACTGATGATGTTGCTGATGATGTTGCTGATGATGTTGCTGATGATGTTGCTGATGATGTTGCTGGTGATGTTGCTGATGATGTTGCTGATGATGTTGCTGATGATGACGTGAGACGGTGTGGTATGCCCGGAGGCGGTGTTGTATGCCCGGAGGCGGTGTGGTATGCCCGGAGGCGGTGTTGTATGCCCGGAGGCGGTGTTGTATGCCCTGAGGCGGTCTGGTATGCCCGGAGGCGGTGTAGTATGCCCGGAGGCGGTGTTGTATGCCCGGAGGCGGTGTGGTATGCCCGGAGGCGGTGCAGTATGCCCGGAGGCGGTGTTGTATGCCCGGAGGCGGTGTGGTATGCCCGGAGGCGGTGTAGTATGCCCGGAGGCGGTGTTGTATGCCCGGAGGCGGTGTGGTATGCCCGGAGGCGGTGTAGTATGCCCGGAGGCGGTGTTGTATGCCCGGAGGCGGTGTGGTATGCCCGGAGGCGGTACAACACCGCCTCCGGGCATGATGATGATAATGATGATGATGATGATGATGATGATGATGATGATGATGATGATGATGATGATGATGATGATGATGATGATGATGATGATGATGATGATGATGATGATGATGATGATGATGATGATGATGATGATGATGATGATGATGATGATGATGATGATGTTGCTGATGATGATGTTGCTGATGATGATGTTGTTGATGATGATGTTGTTGATGATGTTGCTGATGATGTTGCTGATGATGTTGCTGATGATGTTGCTGATGATGTTGATGATGATGTTGATGATGATGTTGATGATGATGTTGATGATGATGTTGATGATGATGTTGATGATGATGATGATGATGATGATGATGATGATGATGATGATGATGATGATGATGATGATGATGATGATGATGATGATGATGATGATGATGATGATGATGATGATGATGATGATGATGATGATGATGATGATGATGATGATGATGATGATGATGATGATGTTGCTGATGATGATGTTGCTGATGATGATGTTGTTGATGATGATGTTGTTGATGATGTTGCTGATGATGTTGCTGATGATGTTGCTGATGATGTTGCTGATGATGTTGATGATGATGTTGATGATGATGTTGATGATGATGTTGATGATGATGTTGATGATGATGTTGATGATGATGTTGATGATGATGTTGATGATGATGTTGATGATGATGTTGATGTTGATGATGATGTTAATGATGATGTTGATGATGATGTTGATGATGATGTTGCTGATTATGTTGCTGATGATGTTGCTGATGATGTTGCTGATGATGTTGCTGATGATGTTGATGATGATGTTGATGATGATGTTGATGATGATGTTGATGATGATGTTGATGATGATGTTGCTGATGATGTTGCTGATGATGTTGCTGATGATGTTGCTGATGATGTTGCTGATGATGTTGCTGATGATGTTGCTGGTGATGTTGCTGATGATGTTGCTGATGATGTTGCTGATGATGACGTGAGACGGTGTGGTATGCCCGGAGGCGGTGTTGTATGCCCGGAGGCGGTGTTGTATGCCCGGAGGCGGTGTGGTATGCCCGGAGGCGGTGTTGTATGCCCGGAGGCGGTGTTGTATGCCCGGAGGCGGTGTGGTATGCCCGGAGGCGGTGTTGTATGCCCGGAGGCGGTGTTGTATGCCCTGAGGCGGTCTGGTATGCCCGGAGGCGGTGTAGTATGCCCGGAGGCGGTGTTGTATGCCCGGAGGCGGTGTGGTATGCCCGGAGGCGGTGCAGTATGCCCGGAGGCGGTGTTGTATGCCCGGAGGCGGTGTTGTATGCCCGGAGGCGGTGTAGTATGCCCGGAGGCGGTGTTGTATGCCCGGAGGCGGTGTGGTATGCCCGGAAGCGGTGTAGTATGCCCGGAGGCGGTGTTGTATGCCCGGAGGCGGTGTGGTATGCCCGGAGGCGGTACAACACCGCCTCCAGGCATGATGATGATAATGATGATGATGATGATGATGATGATGATGATGATGATGATGATGATGATGATGATGATGATGATGATGATGATGATGATGATGATGATGATGATGATGATGATGAGGATGATGATGATGATGATGATGATGATGATGATGATGATGATGATGATGATGATGATGATGATGATGATGATGATGATGATGATGATGATGATGATGATGATGATGATGATGATGATGATGATGATGATGATGATGATGTTGCTGATGATGATGTTGCTGATGATGAAGTTGCTGATGATGATGTTGTTGATGATGTTGCTGATGATGTTGCTGATGATGTTGCTGATGATGTTGCTGATGATGTTGATGATGATGTTGATGATGATGTTGATGATGATGTTGATGATGATGTTGATGATGATGTTGCTGATGATGTTGCTGATGATGTTGCTGATGATGTTACTGATGATGTTGCTGATGATGTTGCTGGTGATGTTGC
>JAXIVJ010013096.1:5000-30000 GCA_036785665.1 Chirona hameri
GCGTGACATTTGGACAAGGCAATCAAAGCAGCCGCGCGCAGTGCTTTATTCCGTGCCGTGTGATCTAAAGAAATTACTTTGTCGTACGCTGAAAACTTTTGCCAGCTATGTAAGCTGATTACTAGCCATTGAATATTCATCAAACTTGAGAAATAGCGTTGTGATATAATTGAATGTCATGTAAAATGTTGCGAGCAGCCTCAGTTTTTAAAGCCACTGAAGTGCCAGCTTTTTATTCTGGTGGGCAATGGGTACATCACGAAACTAACCATCACGAACTTGTCCGTCTGTGTAGCTCAGTCGGGAGAGCGCTGGATTACTGATCCCTGGATTACTAGCGCCCCTGCTCGGCAGAAACGACGCCGACACGCTGGCCGCTTTTGAGCGTCGGTCGTGCGGCGGCGGTGGGTTCGAGACGCTTCGGCGCTCGCTATTTGCTACTGGCGGGATGACCTGCGACCGGTGGCAGCGGCCGCGTTCAAGGTCATATGAAGCCAGCGAGCCGGGCGGACCGTCCTCAGTCGTTAGGGGACGTTGAACTTTCACCTCTAAATTATGCCGGTGACTGGAATTGCGCGATCAGATGGTGGGGTAAGGACCCGCGCAACAAGCTTAGCTTAGCGTGAGTCCTGATCTCAGAAATACATCCCATCAAAACACTCTTAACTATTTTGTGGGGCCATGGCCAGGGACGTATTTAGGGGGAACTGCATCATCCCCCCCCCCCCCCCCACCTTGGGCGCCGAAGGCGCCCTCACGCACCAAAGGCGACTTCGTTCATGAAAAGCGTCTCACATTCAGCGAAGGGCGCCGAAGGCGCCCTTCGCTGAATGTGAGGCGCGCTCCGGCTGAATATGAGGCGCGTTCCACTGAATGTAAGGCGCGCTCCGATACATCCCTGAAGGTGCCCTCCCACATACCTCTCCGATACAACTTTAAAGGCGCTCTCACACATACCTCTAAAGGTGCCCTCCCACATACTTTTTTATATAAATTTAGTCCGAACCTTTTGAATGGATGGATTTCCGGGATCAGAAACCGCGCTAAGCAGAGCTTGTTGCGCAGGCCCTGACCCCTACCTTCTGATCGCGCAATTGCTGGTAGCAGGCAGAATTTAGAAGCGAAAGTTGTACGTACCCAACATACCTGGGCAGGGCACGCTCCACCCCGCTCACTGACGTCACCTGGCCTTTAGTGCGACCGCTACCACCGGCCGCAGGCCGCAGGCCATCCCAGTCAGGAGCAAATAGCGAGCGCCGAAGCGACATGAACCCGGGCTGCCACTACCGGGAAAGGTCAGAATCCCAGCGCTCTCCCACTGAGCTATAGGGACGGACAGGGACTACGGGGACCTTCAAAATGCCCTACCAAATACTTCCAGAGGCGCCCTCCGATACACATATGAAGGCGCCCTCCTACATAGCTCCGAATGCGACCTCTCATATACCTCCAAAGGCGCCCTCCAATACATATCTGAAGGCGCCCTCCTACATACCACTAAAGACGCCCACCGATGCACCTTTCAACTTGTAAGGCGTCTTCACACATACCTGCGGGCTCCAAAGGCGCCCTTCGATACATCTCCGATAGCGCCCTCCCACATACTTTCAAAGGAGGTCTCGAATACACTTTCGGATGCGTCCTCCAATACATTTCCGAAGGCGTCCTCCCATACACCTCTGAAGGCGCCCTTCCACATACCTCCAAAGGCGCCAACCAATACACCTTTGAAGGCACCCTCCCACATAGTCCAAAAGCACCGTCAGATACATCTATCCAAGGACCGAGGGCGCCCTCCCTACATACATCCAAAGGCGCCCTTCACTGAATGTGAGCCCTGGCGCCTCTGGTCTCACAGAGGCTATTTGGGAGGGCGACCTCGGAGATATATCGGAGGGCGACTTCAGAGGTATGTGGGAGGGCGCCTTCAGAGGTGTATCGGAGGGCGTCTTTGGAGGCATCTGGGAGGGCTCATTCAGATGTGTATCGGAGGGCGCTCTTGGAGGTATGTGGGAGGGTGCTTTCAAAGGTGTATCGACGGTTGCCTTTGGAGCTATGTGGGATGGCGCCTTCAGAGGTGCATCGGAGGGAGCCTTTAGAGGTATTTGGGAGGGCGCCCTCGGAAATGTATCGGAGGGTGCCTTCGGGGCTATGTGGGAGGGCGCCTTCGGAGGTGTATCGGAGGGTGCCTTTGGAGACAGTGGCATCACCACCAAACTTTGAGTGTGGGGGAGGGGTTGGGGGTTGGGGGGACAGCCCCAGAGGCGTATTTAGGGGGAGGTGTAAGGTCAGGTGCCGCCCTCAGCCCAGGTACCGTCCCTCAGACCAGGTGCCGCTCTCAGGCCAGGTGCCATCCTCAGACTAGATACTGCCTTCAGGCCAGGTGCCACCTTCACCTCAGGTACCGCCCTCAAGCCAGGTGCCACCCTCAGGCCGGGTGCCGCCCTCAGACCAGATGCCGCCTTCAGACGAAATGTCACCCTCAGACCAGGTGTCGGCTGTCGCCCTCAGACTAGATGTCACCATCCGACCAGACGCCGCCCTCAGGTCAGCTGCCGCCCTCAGACCCAACAGGACGCCTCTGGCCCGCGTCGTAGGGCGCCTGGAATGCCGGCAGGCGCCCTTCCTTCTACAGGGGCGGGTAAAGAGGGCGGCCAGGTGGCCTAGGTGCCGTCCTCAAATGAAGTGCCCCCCCCCCCCCCCCCCAGGTTAGGTGCCGTCGGTCGCCCTCAGACCATGCCAGGTGACGTCCTCGGACCAGGTGCCGCCCTCAGACGAGGTGCCGCCCTCAGACCAAGTGCCGCCCTCAGACGAGGTGTCGTCCTCAGACCAGGTGTCGCCCTCAGACCAGGTGACGTCCTCAGACCAGGTGCCGCCCTCAGACGAGGTGCCGCCCTCAGACCAGGTGCCGCCCTCAGACGAGGTGCCGCCCTTAGACCAGATGCAGCCCTCTGGCCGAGAGAACAGGAGCAGGGTGAATTTCGGCAGACCTCATGGGTGGGGACAGGGCTGATTTGGACAAGCCTGTGTGTGGGGCAGGGCGGAGTTCCGCACGCCTGGGACTTCGGCAGACCGGGGAAAAGGGCAGGGTTGATTTCGTGAAGCCGGGGAACGGGGTGGGTGGATTTCGGCTGGCCCGAGTGCAAAATTGTCTGTTTGCCATCCACTTCTTTAACTGAGGTGTTGTGCTTTATCGCGAGCGTTCGTCAGTTTTTCTCTATCCCATTCATGAATGGAAAAGACATGAGTGTCTCTTTATTGCCATATAATTTTGATTTTGATGTGTTTTTTATTTCACTTTTGTTTTGTTTTATTTGTTCACAAATCCTGGTCAATTCCACGAATTCCACGGTTAAAAAATATTGGAGAATATTATCAAGTGGAAAGAACTTAAGAATTTAAGTTATCGATTTATTGTATAATTTCTTTTCATTAACTTCTTTGCTATTTTGCTATTTTTATTTTGCTTCCCCCTCCCCTCGCTCAACAACACCTTTCGCTGACGGCACTGGCGGATCCAGGGCTCCCCCTCCCTGGATCCGCATCAGGGGCCAATGCCCTCCTCACAGGAATCAGGGGTGGGGCATTCAATACAAGTATGCCCCCGGTGCGTTCCCTGCCCTAAACGTGACAAATAATGATCTTAGGAGAAAACTTCATGAAAACGGAAGATTTTTTTTATCGAGCGATTGAATTTCAAATTTTTATGTATCCTTTTTTCAATGATAGACAAAACAGCGCACCTGATGCAATTCAAGCAGCCCCGGTGACACTTAACCCTATTTGTAACAGGGGTGGGGGGGGGGATTCCGCCCCCTCATGTTTTTCGCAGATATCTCCAGAATAACTGGGAGCAGGCCCATTAAATTTTGGGACTTTTCCCAAAACAGATTTTCACATATGGAGTCAAAATTTTGAGTTCTTAACCTGAACAGAGGCGGTTCCAGGACACGGTTTTGGGTGGGTTCGGCGGCGACATTTGGCGATAATCCGGAAATGCGATCTTCACGGCTTCTTCCTAACTGCCTCAAGTATGAAGGAGTTACATCGGTTTACGGTGTTTGCAACATATGCAAATTAGTTGATGTTAATGAAATATCATACAAATTGCATGGCAGAGGCGGTGTCAGGGGCTTGAAAAGGGGGAGGGGTTCTAGGAAGTATTCAATGCTTGGCGGGAAGTCAATAGAGCGATGTAAGGGGCATGTATAGCTATCAAGATGTAAAATATAGCTTCTGCTTCCATTATTTGCATAATGTATTACATATAGAATTTCAGGGGCGTGTTCAGGCACATGCAAAGGGGGGTGACTGGCATGGTGATGACGATATGCCAGCGATAACGGCGCAATAGACGGTTAGCTTATAGTGATATATGCACATATGAGGCCAGAAAAAGGAATAAAGTCATTTTGCGCAGAGGCGCGCTCAGGAATGGAAAAGGGGGTCATATTATTGCAAGGAAACTAAGAGTCATGGGCGTACAATGACATAACATACTGCAGTTTTCGGATGAAACACGTACCACAAGGTACTCTACAAACAATTATAAGATAATAGACGAGTCCAGGTAGGGTAAAAGGGGGGTAAGAAATGTGAATTGAAGTTGTAAGTGAAATAGTCACTGTTGACTATTTAGTATCATAACAGCGGATAATATACTTATCAAAAGGTCTTGCGCATCCACAGTTTGGATCCTGGATACGCCTATGATGAAGTACAACATGCAAAAAGGAACTATCTACGATCAGTAACTTATTTATGGTGCTGGGTAGCAACTTGCCTGCCGGTAATATTTTTTCCAATTTTACCTCCCTTTTTCACTAACCTGGTACCGCCTATGGCAAAAAATATGATTAATAACTGTTTTGTCTAATGTCACAATAAAATACCATTTCATTTATCAGAAAAACAACATCAAAAAATGGTTTTATTACGCATTTACTTCACCCCCATATTGAGTGACCTGCACACGCCTATGATTTGTGAATTTTCAAAAGTCACCGCCATATATCAATTTCCAATTCAATATCTATCCATTCCTCTTAGTTGTGTTAAAATCGGTTGATAAACATGACAGCTGTGTTGGATCACAAATACCACTAAATTTTTTAGTTTTTCCCCCCTGTTGCCCCCCTATCAAAAAATTTGATTTTTGTATTATTTAGAAATGTAGATTGTGTTGAGGGAAACCAAACGCTGTTTCTTTTTTTTAAATCGGACGGGTAGATCTCGAGATCTCCAGGGGGGGAGGGGCGGAATCCACCACCTGCACACGCCTATGATTTGTGAATTTTCGAAATTCACCGCCATATATCAATTTCCAATTCAATATCTGTCCATTCCCATTAGTTGTGTTAAAATCGGCTGATAAACATGACAGCTGTGTTGGATCACAAATACCACTAAAATTTGACCACATACAGACCCACATACAGACCCCCTGTTACAAATAGGGGTAGCCAGGAGCCTGTTACAAATAGGGTTAATCCGCGCCCCGCTGAAAGGGGGGGGGGCGGCAGAATCTGCCCCCTCCCGGATTTTCTCAATAACTTCAAAACCATATCAACGTGAAGCTTTCCATACCTTATGCTGCATCAATTATACGTCTTCTTACCAAATTGAAATGACATTGATATAGTGTTTTGGGAGATAATGACGTTTTAATGACGTCATGCCATGCCATTTTTGGTGGAAAAACGATAAATGTTTGACAAATCGTAGAGAATAGAGTTTTGAAGCAAATGCAGATGCAAAACGTCAAAAGAAAAACGTCGGAGAGACCAAAGGAACAATTCATGATGCATGATGCACGCGTGCACAACTTTCGATCCCACACCTTACCATGCCGCTTTTACCACATACAGACCCCAAAAGATACCCCTTTAAGCATGGTTGATATGTGGTATGAGAATAATGCACCTTAAAACATATATTAATACATTTAATACACGGTTTCCCGTGCGTAAATGGTTTAACACACTCGTGGGCAGGCAGGTAGCCAGGATTTCGTCCAGGGGGTGCGGTGTCTCGAAAGGGCCCCTTCCCGAGCGTTGAAAGGGCCCCTTCCCAAGCGTTGAACGGGACAAACCAGGGCACTATACACTAGGTACTCCAAAGTTGTTGTATAGTATATACTATAAATATACTATAAAGACTAAAAAACATACCAAAGAATGAAGGTCACTACCAGATTTGGGATAATATACCACATATGGATGCACGATATCCACGGCAAGTATGGCGTTCGTGTTCCGATGAACAATTATACATATTAAGACGTAAGACGAATTTGTCCAACTTATGATTACTTGATGTGTAAACAAATATAACCAGTCTGCATGTGGAAAAAATATACATATATACATATTGGTGCGACCTTTGCTCCCGTGGTATTTGTCAAGACCCTATATCAATATTGATACACTATTAGTGAAGTAATTTTGGATATACTATTCGTCACCGACGGCGGTATTGGTCTGCGTCTTGCTGTAAGTTCCATCTTCTGTTTAGTTAGTCGAATGTATTTACAATGGAATTATTTAAGTTTTGTCAGTTCTGTCAGCAGTGATTGTCATGTAGGCATTGATGTATAATAATTAGGCATGGCTTGTTTTAAACATGCAGTTTCAATTTCAATATCGCCGGGGACCCGGTAAGTTCAGTAATTCACCTCCCCAGTTAATGTTGTTCTTGAGGTCCCTTATAGAAGAATTGAGTATTTTTACAACAGACATAAAACTGTACCAGTAATACCAAAGCTATGACGTCACCAAAAACTATATGTAATTGAACCTGACCTAACCTTTACAGCAATTATGGTCACAGGGACCCATGTTTAGAACGCTCTGCTCACATTCACACGGTGCACTGCATAACCTACTGGGGAGGGTGGGAGGTCGCCCCCGCACCCCCCTCCCCCCCCGACCATCTTGTAAACAGATAACCCACATTTCAGTCTGTTGTAATATTACTGTCAGCTGACTACTGTTCTTCTATTGGGGACCTCAAGAACACCATAAACTGGGGTGGTGAATTACTGAACTATTACCCAAATGCCCTGGCGACCAGCAAAATATTGGTAATTCTACCTTCTACCTTCTTAATCAGAATTGCTAACTTTTTTCTTCTTTTTTTCTATGCCGCCACCCAATAACAGGTGACCAGGAGTGCCCCCTCCCTCTATCCCAACGACACACAGAACCTTACGTTAACGCCAGAAAACAGAATATAACAAGTCGCAGCACTCCCAGCTAAGAGATGGAAAGAAACGTAAATAAGCCAAAACAGAGGAAGAAAAAGCATGCAGTTAGTTTGTAGAGAGTATTATAAGAGATGGCAAAGTAGTCATAACTGAATTCAGTTAATGACTGCCCCCTACTTCCCAGGACCAGTTATTCATTCACACTTCCATACAAGGTGTTAGTATTAGGAAAGGGATCATAAAGACATAAAGACATAAAAGAAAAGTGCAACAAAGAGCCTCTTGGGCCCATCCGAGGTTGCACCCCCCCCCCCCCTCCACCAGTCTCGCCCCTTCAAATCACCTTACTCTACCTGCATAAAAGAAAGCTAATCCCACGAGTATTTATGAACTAATCCTTTCTCTGTAAAGTATTTATCTAATCTAATTTTGAAGGAAGCAAGTGTCACTGCATCAGCGACATCCCCAGGTAGCATATTCCAATGTCCTACAACCCTTCTACTGAAAAATGACTGTCGTAGCCTAGTCCTACTTTGTTTCATAATGAGTTTATGCTGATGACCTCTACCTCGATGTTCCTTATTGAACTCAAACATACCCTTTAAATATCCAGAATGCTGACTATTTACAAATTTGAAGACTTCAATTAGATCTCCTCTTAGCCTTCTATATCTAAGTGAAAACATACCCAATTTCTTTAATCTATCTTCATAAGGTAAACTACCAAGACAATTAACCATTTTTGTTGCCCTTTTTTGAACTCTTTCTAACAACCAGCAATCTTTCTCATATGTTGGAGACCAGGCTTGTACACAATACTCCAAATGTGGTCTAACGTATGCACAATACAGTTTTGTTATTACCTTTTCACTCTTGTAGGAAACATTTCTGTTAATGGCGTCATACAAAGGGTTTGCAATCCTAGCTGGTCAAAAAATTAGGCTTGGTCATGGACTGAGCTCCAAACAGGCTGCCCAACTAAGCAAAGCTTGTTGTTGGGCAGCCCAAAGAAGCCAGTCCCAGGAGGGTGGTTGGACATATAAAACATATATTTTTTTATTAACCAATAGATACTAGGTATCTAAATGCATTTCATACTATATAGTATATGCAATTTATTTTTTAATAGTGAAAGGTTATATGATGAGACATATACATTTGTCTAGCTTACTGTTACTTTACTAATTATATTGCAATCCTCAAATCATGCAGTCAAATGCATGTCATCACTGTATAATACAAATATGAATAATGATACCAGTTTTCTTAGTACTGACTAAGAAAGTAATCCTTGGATACCTTTTTAATTGTGTATTTTGAAGAAGGAACTGCCTGTACCATTGGGAACATAGGTCCCATAACTCTGTTCCACAGTCTCGGTCCAGCCCAAGAAGTAGTCTGTGTTTTATATACTTTATAAGTAAATGTTTCCTCAAAATGTTTTATAGTTCGAGTAATTCTACTAGGTTGTGCTACAACAAAGAGTTGGTCAATTAAATTTGGTAAGTTAGCTTTAAGTTTTCTGTGCAACAACATTTGCTGGTTGCCAATGTCTTTAAGTCGAAGAATCTTGAGTTTTTTTAAAAAAAATTGGGGCAGTGTGCGCTAGTCTGGGTTGTCCATCTACTATTCTCACAACACGTTTCTGCAATTTTTATATTCCGTTTATGTAAGAGGAGTATGTATTACTATACAGAAAACAGCAATAATTAATATGAGACAGAAAGAGTATAGTAACATCAAATGCTTGGAATTGAGAAAATGCTTCACTCTATTAATTATGCCTACATTTCTACACAGGACTGTGTAAAGTTTAGCAATGTGTGTTTTCCATTTCATATCCTCATCAATAAATACCCCCAGATATTTAACGGTTTTGCACGCTTAATAACTGTACCCATTAAATTAAGTGATACTTCAACTTGTGCTTCTTTGTTTGTATATAACTGATAAAATGTTTTATCAGTATTTAAAGATAACTGGTTTGCAATAAACCATTCAGCTACTTTTGGCATAAGTGTGTTCAAAGTATTTTGCAGTTTATGTTCATTTCTACCTTCGATGAAGATAGCAGTGTCATCAGCATATAAATATGCAGTTATCTGTTCACACACATGTGGAAAATCATTTATATAAAGTATAAATAGGAGTGAACCTAAGATTGAGCCCTGAGGGACTCCCATTTCAATTGGAAGGAAAGAAGATTTAATATGATCTACTTGGACACATTGAGTGCGTTCAGTTAGATATGATTTCATCATATTATATGCATTATGATTTATACCATAGTATTGTAATTTACTAAGCAATATATCTATGGTGACTGTATCAAACGCTTTTCGCAAATCTAAGTATATTCCACATACTATACTATCTGTCTCAAGGGCATTGGTAATCTTCTCTTGGAGAAGAAGTAATGGCATATATGTACTCATGCCTGATCTAAAACCAAATTTATTTTTTGATAGGATATCATTGGAGGCTAAATGGTGATTTAAACGGATGTAAATAAGTTTTTCTAGAAGTTTAGAAATGACAGGGAGCAAGGAGATAAGTCTGTAGTTATTAAAGAGTTGTTTATCACCTGCTTTATAAATCGGCTTTATAACAGCTTTTTTCAGTTCACTTGGAAATGTGTTCTGTTGTAGACAAAGATTAATAAAATAAACAATCTCAACTATTATTGCTGTGAACGTAGATTTAAATATTCGGGTATTTATCTGATCGTGACCACCTCCCACCAGCCGCATGTCATTTACAATTTTGGTAACTTCCTCTTCGTTTGTATTTTGAAATGAATCAAGGGGATTTCCTACGAAGTTAGAAATGTAATGCAATGGGTTATTATTTGCTTGCTTTATTTTACTTTTTAACTCTTTACCAATGCCCGTAAAGAATGCATTAAAGCCTTCAACGATCTCTTCTGTTTCTTTAATTAAACCATTGCTAGTTTGAAATGCGTCTGGCATGTTGTCACTTTGGGGAGTACCTGTTGAGAGTTCCTTCAAGATACTCCATGTTTTCTTTGGGGTTGCCATTTTTAGTTCATTGTGTATATATATTTTTTAGATTCCCTAATAATGCCAACAAGAATATTGCGGTAACGGCGATAATTAAGAATATTGACACTGGTCGGAGAGTTATTTTTTAACATGAATAACGTATTTTTCCTATTAATAGATGTAAGTATGCCAAGGGTAATCCATGGTTTAATCGGTGTATTTTTTCGTGAGGGCTCGAAGGTAAAGCTATACCTACTAATCCCTGAAGAATAGGCCTCTGTTATCCTTTCACATGCAGTGTTTGGGTCTGTTACATGATACAAATCATGTAGCTCATTTTTCAAATGGTTTCGCAAATCATCCACTCTTTTGTGGTTAAAACATGTGATTGATTGTTTTTGTCTAACCACCTTAAACTTATCTACCTTAAATGTCAGGTACACTGGAAAATGGTCAGACAGATCATCATAAATAATTCCAGAAGTGTCTGCACAGGTTATATTGTTACAATATATATTATCTATCAGAGAAAGTCTGTGGTCACTCAGTCTAGTGGGTAAAGGTATTGAGGGAAGAAAGCCATATGACGAAAACATATTGAAAAATGAAGCCACATTGACGTCACTGTCAATGTTGAACAAATCAAAATTAAAGTCACCAGCAATGATGATAGAAGAAGATGATTCGGTAATAGAGTCTAGGATATTCGACATTTCTTCAATAAACAAAGTTGGACACGAATTTGGGGGTCTATAAATCTGCCCGATGATTACCTTTGAACAAGGTAGATGACATTGTAAAAATATAGACTCGGTACCTATGGGGCTATCCAAAGATAAACGTGTACAAGATGATACACAATTGTTGCGTATGTATATGGCTACCCCACCATCTGTCCGACCTGCACGATTTTCAAAAAATGCAGCGTAGCCTTCAATATTACGAAATTTGTCAATATCATCATTCAACCATGTCTCAGAAATACATACAATGTCCCATTGTATGCCAGTCAAGTGCAGGAAGGTAATCAGTGCTTCAAATTTTTCATTATTTAGTATGGATATAAAATTTAAAAAAAAATGTACTGTTTTTACTCTTCACCAACGATTTGCCGCAGCATTTTCCATTCGGGAGGATCGTGATGTATGCTGACGATGCCCAGTTCATTGACGCTGACTTCCCATCAAATGTTCATGATCTGAAAAATCGTGTTGAAAGCTCTCTTGACATAGCATTGAAGTGGTTCACACAGAACCGTCTAAAAATTAATCCGGCAAAAACAAAGATGCTCCTCCTGAGATCTCGCCGTCAAAAAGTCATCTCAGACTTCTCTGTTCATTTTGGTAATGATGAAATTTTGCCCTCACAAAGCGTCAAGGTGCTTGGTGTCGTCATCGACTCACATCTGACATGAAACTGTCACATTACGTCTGTTGTGCAGCGCTGCTACTGTGTACTGGTGGGTCTGGCGCGAATCAGACATAAGCTCCCAAAATGCATCAGACAGCTGTTGATAGAGGCACTCGTCTTCCCCCACATACGTTATTGTATAACGGTGTGGGGAAACTGTTCCGCAGCACAGAAGCTGCGTGTACAAAAGGGAATCAACTTCGGTGTCCGCATCGTGACCGGACTTGGCAGGCGTGACCATGTCAGTCCGTCATTGCGTGAACTGGGGTGGCCCAATGTTGATGAAATGATCACCGAACGCGATATTGCCACAATGCGCCACCTCACAACATCCACCAGTGCCTCCGAACTATTGCGACAGCGATTGTTGCGGCGCGCCGATGTATCCGCTCGCCGCACGCGCGGCACTGAAGCCGGCCACTTCGAGCTGCCCCGCGTGCGGACAGAATTTGCCCGGCGCAGCTTTGTGTACCGAGCCACGAGCGCCTGGAACGACCTTACGCTGGAGGCTAGGCGATAGTCAATCGTGAATTTTACCGTAGATTGCGATCGGTGTCTGCGGCTGGGAGCGGCCTATGTTGCCACCTGCCACTCTTTTTGCCGCGTGTTCTGTTTTACCGTGTGTATTTTTCATCACTGTATGTTTTACTGTTTTTATCCTATTGTGTATTATTAATGTAATGACGTGGATTCCACAAAAGCCATATTATGGAGGTTCCGAAATACATATCTGTATCTGTATCTGTATCTGTATCTGTATGGATCGAACATTAAGGTGCAAAATAAACAATTTGCCTGCATCCTGGTTACAAGTGGGAGTTCCTCCGGTTGTAACTGTGACATATTTACACTCTGTTCTGAGACTTTCAAATTTATGATGCACATGTGGATCAAAGTTTGTTTCTACATCAAAAAATGGATGAAATATTGTATCATATAGACATTGAAGTTCATCATGTCTAAGTAAGTTCAATGGCATACAAGAACGAATTAGTCAAAAAAAAATGAAGATGAAGAATAGGAGTGTAACTCACTACTGAGTTGGGTGTTGGAATGAGTGTACAATGCACACCGTGGCATACACATTTACGCCAAATGATATATAGTGTAGGTAAACCATGTGATGCTATACAGCATGTATACTTTGTAGAATGTTGTATAAGCAAATATGCAATATATTTTGTGATATTGTATTTATTTCTCAAATATATGCAGCTACATAATGTTAAACTATGTGCATATACACCACTGTAGCACAGTGTATTAACTGAAGTGCATCTATATAAGTGAGAATATATCATACTTATGATACAGCAAAGTGCAACATTGCATATTATGTTATTTATTACTATTATATATTGTATATGTATCACTAAATTATACCACTATATAGTATGTCATATTATGTTGTTGATATGTTATGCTATATTGTTATAGTATATTTGTATATACTATATTATTATTATATGTATGGTACTTTGTTGTAATATGTCATATAATGTTGTATAGTATTATTTTAAATACTATAATATAATGATGCACCTTGCAAAGTAATGTTTATTACTGTGTTATGTATGTTACTATTCTATACAATTGATTCAATGAATCAATATAATATGGTATATGCTGTGTCATACAGAACGGAATGATATATGCCAATGTTATGATTGCAGAGAATGTGTGAAATTGTCTTATATATTGTTGTATGTTGTTAATTTTGTATGTTGTCATTTACAATATAACACAGCCGCATTGTTCTGTGCTAGCACACATCAGCAGTATCTTATATGAATGCACACCAGTGCTCCTTTTTTAACTGCTATCATGAGTATATGACAGTATTGTTATGACTGTGTTACATGTATGAGTAATGCGTTTAACTTTTTACCTAACTTTTTACCTAACCTAACTCTCATATTGCCAAAAAAGATGTTTTAGCAAATTAAGCACATTTTTTTGTGGCAATATGAGAGTTAGGTTAGCAATTCTGATTATATCATGTCTCTTAAAACAGAGTTGAAAAATCTTCTACCTTCTTCATTAAGTTTGGAGAGTTTATTTATTTATTTTATTTAAGCTTCGTTACAACGTCCACATAGTGGCTGTTATGTTGTAGAGTCAGTTGTACATAGGTCACCGCGCTAATAAAATGCAATTTAGACAAGTACATACATCACACCTTACATGCCCTCCTAAAACTAAAAGCAAGGCGACTATTATGAAGAGAAAAAAAAACGCAAATGGGCGACGGTAAAAATACATCGTGACAAAAGTCTGCAATGAAGATAAACGACAAGAATGGCTATAAAAACGTCACACATAGTGTAATGAGGTCATACAATAAATTAAAGCTGCACAGTGTCTAGGACCCCGCTCTGACGTTCCTCCCACACATTCTAGCAGTTGGTGCCTCACGCACGGCTGGTGTCGCTCCGTTCCAACTAGCAACAGCGCGGTACATGAAGAAGCGTCGAGCGCGTTCGGTGCGTACTTTAGGAAGATGCAGCTGACCAGCTTCGACGGCCCGGGTGCTGCGTGCTGAAACCTCTGCTCGGGACTCCACTAAAGCCTTTAAAAGTGCTGAATATGTTTCCTCATTCAGAATCTTATGAATGGTCACAATATCCTTCTCCAAAATGAGTTTTCCAGTCTCTGCCAATTGGGCTCCTCAAAAAGAGGTGTAACATGCTCGTTACGCCTTGAGGAGGTAACAATTTGAGCCGCATGGTTCAGCACCTTTTGGACACGTTTCCGCTGGACATCTCGACATCCACCCCAAACGGTAAGGCAGTACATGGTGTGTGGGAAGACCAATGTCTCGACAATGAGCTTCTTAACTGCGGTGGGTAACTTATTAGCAAACTTAGCGAGGCCGGCTAAAGTAGCGTAAGATTTTCTAATCACCGTCGAGATGTGGTCCTCCCACCTTAACTCGGGATCAAGTGTTACGCCCAACACCTTCATCTTTGTGGTCAGCCGCACCTGTGCGCCAGCGAAGTTCACAGTGATGTCGCCTGCACTTGCTTGCTTTGGCATACCAAAAATCATCATCTCAGTTTTGGCCGGATTTACCTTTAGACTGTTCTGGTCGTACCAGATCTGAACGGTGGAAAGCATGTTCTCTATTTTAAGTTTATGATTATCTAGATCATTTTTGTCCGCACTGTTCAGAAATTGAGAATCGTCAGCATACATTACGATTTTATCGCAAGCCAAGTGGGAGGCAACATCATTTGTGAACAACAAAAACAAGACTGGGCCCAGTGTGCTGCCCTGAATCACCCCGTGTGAAACAGGGAGGTGTCGGGAGCCGCCTTTAACGAGCTGTTTCCTATCACTTAACCAGTCGGAAAACCAGTGGCTGTCCACCCCGTACCAGCCAAGCTTTTCCAGGAGCCTGCCATGCTCGACGCTGTCAAAGGCCTTGGACGTGTCGGCCGCGATGTTTGATACTACTCTCCCCTTGTCGGTTTCCGAAATTATCAATTGGACAGCGTCGAGCATAGCAGACTCCGTGGAATGACCCCTGCGTAATCCGTGCTGCTCCGGACAGATGACGACATGCGAGGTGAGATAATCTACCAACTGATCACATATCACCCGCTCCGCTAGTTTGGATACCGTTGGCAGAACAGACACGGGCCGGAAACAGTTGACATCGGTGGCATCACCCGACTTGAAAAGGGGCGTTACCATAGCTTCCTTCCAGTCATCCGGCAATTTCCCGGTCCGGATAGTTCCATTCACTATATGTAAAAGATGGGGACCGATCACTGGAAATGTGTGCATCAGCATGCCCACTGTAATGCCGTCAGCACCGCTGGATTTAGTACTGTTCATTCGGTTGAGTGCGGACGACAACTCTGACAGCGTTGCCGGGCGCACGCGGAACGCGCCGCTGACCACGCGCGGCGGGCGCGGTGTCAGCCGCTGCCCAGCCGCCGCAGCCGCCTCCAGCGAAGATGCAATGCTGGGGCCAACAGAAGCAAGGTGTTGATTTAGTTGGTCAGCCCATACGGTAGATTTTGTGCTCGTAGCGGTGCTACTGTCCCGTTTCGATGCGATTAAAAATTTGCGGATATCAGTCCAGGTTTCGAGTACCGGTAGCTTGTCATAAAGAAATTTGACCGTGCTCGGCTTTGAGCAGCTTTAGCGGCATTGCGGGCCCGTCTATATTCCGCCTCGGTGTCCTCTCCCAGCGGAGTGTTTTTGTGCGCATCCCTATATGTTCTCGCCAAATCGCGCTCCCTCATACATGCCCGCACATCAGGATCCTCCTCTAGCCAGGGACATGGAGGGTGTCGCACTTCGATTGAGACGCCTGCGACGCCTGCGACAACGCCTGCGAGTTGTCTTGCATTCTGCATTGCCTATTTCTACCTTCTTCATTTAACAATTTTGTAGATGATTTCCAAAAGGCCTGCAAAAGGTATCTTGCCCACCCCTCGGGGCATGGCAACCCATCCCCTTGAACCCAGCGCCTATGGGGAGTAGGTGGAAAACCAAAAATACTGTTTGATAGCTCTTCATAAATCATGTTGAAACTATTTATGTTACAAAAGGCTCAAGTCAATATTTCACCACAATATTTTCCTGGGCCTCTGAAAAAAATATGCCCGGCTCCCCTGGCTCGCCATATTGATATCCCTTGGAACAGGGTGAGAGTTCCAGTTAGCACCTTGGTCCTAAGAGGATATGGTGCTTGCTGCTTGGTCCACAAACAAAACCAAATTTCAATATCAATATGTGAGGATTTCATTATTTTCATATTTGTATCCTGTTGGTCTTAAAACAAACATTGACATTGGTAGTTTGACAGTTAATTTAAGACCTTGGCATGTTAACAATATACATTGGTGCATTAATTTATTATGAGATTATTGAGACTTTTGAGACTGATTATTGAGAGTAACTTTTATGACAATAAATATTATTGGTTGTGTTTTGCATGTGTACAGGTGTGGAATGGGAAGGGTGTGTTTGAAGCCTCTCATTCCGGATCCAAAGGCTATGGAGCTGATGCCTATGTCACAATCACACCTGATCAGTGATCATACCATTCACCTGACCTGAAGAACATCACAATTAAAGGAAATCCGTCACTTTAAATATAATGTGGTTTAATCTGAGATATCAGTTTTGAAGGCCATGGTGAGAAACCACTGTGGTGCATAGTTGACAATTTTGACTCTTTGTTAAAGTGGCATGTGCTTGATTGTGTTTTATTTAACATATGCATTGCATGTTGTATTGTGTTTTAACCCTATTTGTAACAGGGGGCGGATTCCGCCCCCCCCCCCCCTCATGTTTTTCGCAGATATCTCCAGAACGGCTGGGAGCAGGCCCATGAAATTTTGGGACTTTTCATAGAATTGAATACCGCATTTGGAGTAAAAAGTTTGAGTTCTTAACCTGAACAGAGGCGGTTCCAGGGTACAGTTTTGGGTGGGTTCGGAGGCGATATTTGGCGATAATACGGAAATGCGATCTTCACGGTTTCTTCGTAACTGCCTCAAGTATGAAGGAGTTACATCGGTTCACGGTGATTGCAACAAGTGCAAATTAGTTGATGTTAATGAAATATCATTAAAATTTCATGGCAGAGGCGGTTTCAGGGGCTTGAAAAGGGGGGGGGGGTTCCAGGAAGTATTCAATGCTTGGCGGGAAGCAAATAGAGCAATGTAAGGGGCATTTACAGTTATCAAGATGTAAAAGATAGCTTCTGCTTCCATTATTTGCATAATTTATTACATATAGAGTTTCAGAGGCGTGTTCAGGCACATGAAAAGGGGGGGGGGGGGGTGACTGGCTTGGTGATGACGATATGCCAGCGATAACGGCGCAATAAACGGTCAGCTTATAATTATATATGCACATATGAGGCCAGGAAAGGGAATAAAGTCTTTTTTTGCAGAGGCGCGCTCAGGAATGGAAGAAAGGGGGTCATATTATTGCAAGGAAACTAAGAGGCATGGGCGTACAATGACATAACATACTGTAGTTTTCAGATGAAACACGCACCACAGGCTACTCTACGAACGATTATAAGATAATAGGCGAGTCCAGGTAGGGTAAAAGGGGGGTAAGCAATGCTAATTGAAGTTGTAAGTGAAATAGTCACTGTTGACTAGTTAGTACCATAATAGCGGATAATATTCTTATCAAAAGGTATTTAGCCGCCCCAGTTTGGATCCTGGATACGCCTATTATGAAGTACAACATGCAAAAAGGAACTATCTACGATCAGTAACATATTTTTAGTGCTGGGTAGCAACTTGTCTGCGGTTAATATTTTTTCCAATTTTACCCCCCTTTTTCACTAACCTGGTACCGCCTATGGCAATAAAATATGATTAACTGTTTTGCCTAATGTCACAATCACATACCATTTCATTTCTTCTTTTTTTTAAAACATCAAAAAATGGTTTTATTACGCATTTATTTCACCCCCATATTGAGTGACCTGCACACGCCTATGATTTTTGAATTTTCAAACGCCACTGTTATATATCAATTTCCAATTCAATCTCTATCGATTCGTATTAACTGTGTTAAAATCTGTCGATAAACATGAAAGCTATGTTGGATCAAAAATACCACTACAATTTGTGGTTTTTGCCCCCCTGTTGCCCCCCTATCAAAAATTTAGATTTGTTTTATTATTTAGAAATGTAGATCGTGTTAAGGGGAACCAAACGCCGTTTCATTTTTGAAAATCGGACGGGTAGATCTCGAGATCTCCGGGGGGGCGGAATCCGCCCCCCCCCCCCCCCCCTGTTACAAATAGGGGTAGCCAGGAGCCTGTTACAAATAGGGTTAAGTTTTATGTGGTGGCATGTGTTTAAAGCAGAGGTACCTACTAGACCAGTGAGCAAACCCTTTGTTAAGTGAATGACAATATTATGGCCAGTTATGTAAACAATTATAGGATAATCATTGTATTTTTACTTAATATTTTTATAAATCATGATTTTTGCATAAGTTCTGACTTCTGAGTCTTTTATATCTTCTTGTGAAGCACGCAATGCCTTAGCAACACGCACCACTTTTTGAAATCTGCACCATTCCTTGCAATCTAAACTAAATATGAAGGGCATGTTTTTGAATTTTATTGCTTTTGGAAATTGCCTTCTATGGTATACCTAAACAATTCAGCCAAACAAAAGCAATATGCAACATTTTCAGCCACAAATACTACAGTTGTTGCATCATTGTCCTGTTAAGCTTCTGTGCCGATTTATGTGGTAATACGATTATATTAACTAGGTATATATTTGTTCTCACTGTTACAGGCGACTGGCATGTCTCGCCAGGAAGTGAGACCGGCCATGCAGCTCATCAGCAGCAGCACGGCCGACTGCATGAGGTACTTCCTCACAGACTCAATATACACTGAGGAGGCCCGGGTCATCCAGCTGTTTGACAACGCCTGCGACGTGCTCAACAGCGTCAGTCCCGCCGACCCGAAGTCCCTGTGCAGCGGCTACAAGGCCACCAACGAGCAGGAGGCGGTGCTGGACGCAGCCATCGAAGAGCTGCTGGGCATGCGCTTCGGATCGGCTAAACATCTGTACCCATTTCAGAAGGGGATGCTCGTCACCATCCGGTCTGTCCACGGCCTCCTGGCCGACATGCGTGCTGTGTTTGGCGACAGCACGTACCTGCTGACCCGTCGCCTCACACAGGACCGGCTAGAGAGACTTTTCGGGATGGTGCGGGGCAGGAGCGGGTCAAACTCCAACCCCAACCCCGTGGACGCTGTCGCCTCCCTCCGCCTCATCACCAGCGTCCTGTTCGGTTTGCACAGCGGCGTGAGCCCACTGACGAGACCGGGGGGCGGCGTAGAACAGGCGTCCCCCGAGCCGGACACGGACCCAGAAGCAGTGCCGTCGGAGCTGGAGTAGCTGCGAGAGCTGCAGGAGGAGGCCGCAGATTTCGTCCCACATGAGGTGGCCGTAGACATGCGTGCCTTCAGCGCCACACTGGCCGACACCGACCAGACATCGACGAGCGACGATCGCGACTGTGGGCCTGAGGAGCCGGACCCGGAGATGGAGTCGCTGCTGCAGGAGCACGAGAGAAGTCGTGCACCAGCCGGCAGCTCCACCGCCCCGAGCGCAGCAGAAGCCGGCCCAGTAGCAGGTTCGTCGGCGACGGACAGCGCTATGGCGTATGTGAGTGGCTTCGTGGCTCGCAAGGCGGGGGATCGTGCTCTTGGCGCCCCGTCTTCGCAGACCGAGGATGGGCCAGTGGAGGCTCTCTGGCTCAGGATGCGGAGTGAAGAAGGGTTGACGGTACCGACGGAGGCATTCTTTGAACGTTTCCGACAGATGGAAGAGGCGTTCTGCCTTCACCATGCGCTGGGGCCGAATCGGTTGAGCCGGAAACCGAGAGTAGTGGCCGCTTTTCTGAGTGTACTGCACGACAAGTTCCCTTCCGTACCCGCTGCTGCTAGGAGGGCTTTGCGCGCGTTCGCACATTTATTCGCACGAAGGCGGTAAATGGTGCTCGGCGCGCGGAGGTCATGGAAAGGCGGGCGGCACGGAAGCGCAAACAGTGCGTCACGAAAGCCTAAGCATATCGGGTCTCGAGTCCGGGAACGGACTACGGACAGTGAGTGCCGTTGTCGTGTTGTGCCGCTGAAGCATATCGGATCCCGAGTACGGGTACGGATAGTGTGAGTGCCGTTCTCGTGTTGTGTCGCAGCAGCTGATTGGGTCTCGAATACTGAATTTCTTCTCACATATTTCCTGTTTTAGCTTCAGCTTTGATACGGCTTGACTAATGGGAAGGACCATTTTACCGAGGAAAGATGGTATAAGAGTATATCGATTGTAAAACTTATAATTTTCAGTTATTGTTGATTGTTTTAAGACTTCATCATTACTAATATGGACCACAACATGCCAAGGGCCATTGTTAATATACATGAGTTTAAGAAGAAGACCAGTCCCAACATTGCGCTTGAAAATGAAATTATATTTCATATTTCCAGTTCCTGTTATCAAATTATAACAGACACAGGGCGCCATATATTGCCAATATTGTTGTGCCCAGATGTCCGGTGTCGGAAACACAGTCATCCGACACCGCCCCCAGATGGCCGGCCGGACAGACCCAGCCGAGCACAACGCAGCAGCCGGACAGACCTGGCCGACCCAACGCAGCAGCCGGACAGACCCGGCCGAGCCCAACGGTCTGAGTCGCCCGCGTGAGAACGTGTCGAATACAGAGTCTCCATTCCGTGGCGTGTTTGTCCCAGGGACTACGCAGCACAAAACATATAACGTTGTTCTCAACGACTGCCAATAAAACTTTTGCCTTGCCGTGATTTGATTCCATGCTCTTGGACTACATCATAGGGTCATACTTTAGCCAATAACTCGAAAACTATTGGTTGGGCTTGCCTTTTCAACCCCAAAAATAAATAAAAAATGTTTGGCTTTATTCTATGGGTATCATTTATGAATCTGATAAGAACAGTTAAAATTTATATATATTATACCTTTTTATATATGTTAAATTTATATATGTTATACCAAATAAAAGAAGCGCAAAACACCGCATGTTGCTGGTAAAACTGTATGTAGCCACTTTTACGATAAAACTATTGGCATCCCCGGGATTCGATCCCACGACCTTCGACTATATTGTTGAGATGGTGTCATACTTTGGTTAATAACTCGAAAACCGTTGATTGGGCTTGACACTTTGACCCCAAAAATCGAGAGAGAAAAAAATTACCGCTTTCTTTCTGTGGGTTTGATATATGAATTTGAGGTGAAGAACAGTTCGAAAATCGAGCTGGAAAAGTAGCAATTTAACATGGGACCCTATGGGCTAGTAGTGCAAGTCACGCCCATGCTACCATATGACTTTGGACCCCCGGGACAAACAAAACTGATGAAAGGCACGTTACAAGGATGAAAAATGCAGCATGACAGGTATGACATGTGCCATACCAACTTGTAGGAGCTGGAGTTAGCAAACTGCCATATCAACTTCGGTACCAGCGACACCAATTTGGAATCAGTTATACCAATTTTGAATATTTTTGAAGCTCAAGACCTGGAACTCAAACAAATTGCGCCACTTAGCGGCGCGAAAATTTTGAGTTTTATGCCCTGGATATGCTTTCTCATCAATGCGTCGTATGGTGCGGACCTATACAAATGCTATATTGTGCGTATAAAAGTGCGGTAAAAAAGTGCTAAAGTGAACTATTTTGCTCCATTGTATAGGAAAGTAGCAACATAACGCACAAATGCGCCGAGAAACGGACGATTTTTTTTTTATAACCCGAATACAATTGAATTTGTAGTTAAGTTGCACCGCTGTGCGGCGCGAAAATGTTGTGTTTTATTCCCTGGAAAACTGCATTCTCACTGTCGAAAGGCCCAGGGTCCCTTCAGATCTTCAAGGGTCCCCTACGACCTTTTCAACGCCCTTCTGACCTGTTCAGGGACTCATCTGGGATCCGCGAAGCGAAAAGACATGATATGGAGTAGGTGATACATATATAAAATTGAAAGAGGGCTTACTCTACAAGACAAATTAAAATCGGAGCTTTCGGGTATATTGTAACACCCTGACGAGGGTGTTACAATATACCCGAAAGCTCCACTTTTAATATTTGTATTGTGGAGTAAGTCCTCTTTGTATGTAATCTTCATCTGGGATCTCTACGTGCTTTTGACCCTTCCGGTCCGACCAGGGACTTCTTTGACCTTCCAAGAAGCCCCTCGTGTGTGTCAAGGGGCCCATTCGGCCTGTTCAGAGGTCCTTCCGACCTGGTCCTTCCGACCTGGACGCCGCTCTGCTGCTGGCGCCGACCGGAGCTGGCGCGCCTGAGCCGGCCGTGGCCGCCATGTGCCGGAGTGGCTGACTCCGACTGTGGTCCCTGGCGTGGCGGGCTCAACTGCTCGATATGGACCTGTTCGGGTTCCTGGCAGAGCGACGGCCGGCGGCGGCAGGAGCCAGGAGACACGGGCTGTGGTGGCGGCGTGTCGCCGGCTCGCTCCTGCTCGGCATCCACCTCTGCCTCGCCGAGCACTAGGTGTTTGTGCTGGTGCGCGCGGCGGTTGGGACCTGCAGTACGTTGCAACCGTCTGCTCACCGGACCACTCTCATCGACTTTGGATTCACCGAAGGTACAGAGAGCCCAGGTCCAGGCCCAGGCCGAAGGTACAGAGAGCCCAGGAGCCCAGGAGACCCAGGTCCGCTACTACCCGCTGTCGGCCGGCGGCGGCAGCGGCTCGCGGGAGGTGCGCTGGAGTCGCCACCGCCCGCCGTCCACGTCACCGGCTCGGAGCACCTCAGTCAGGGCCTGTTCTCTGGTGCTGCTGGAGATGCTGCTGCTCAGGCTGAGCGACCGCTGCCGACTGCAGCAGGACGAGGAGAGCTGCCTGAGGTCCCGCCTCCTGCCAGCGGCCGTCATACAGGTCAGGAGGAGCTGATGTTGAATAGCGATGTTGGTGTCTGCGTATCGGCGTAAAAGCCTCAGCTTCTCCGATTAGAAGCTGCCATGACGCGCCTGAGTGTATGTCGCGTCCTGCTCCTTAATCCGCCTTTCTGCATCGGCATGAAAGACATATGTTTCTACAGTTCCGGTTGCGAAGACGTGCCAGAGTTACCATGTTGTCATCCCACTGTATTCATATTTATAAACCAAGAGGCCTAACAACTGTGCTTTTCCGTTGCCCAAGGGCTAACGTTAAATCGAGGAGTAAGGGTTGTACGACCCTCATGAAGGCTGCCTTGCTGTTGTGTCTCCATGTTATAAATGCTATTTAAAAAAGTCAACTCCGGAGTCCCCGATATCGGATCATGCCTCCGGCTTGTCGGTACGAGTGTCTGGGTGCCTAGTGCCGTGATGCCTTTGGTGACGGCCGACCAAGGTGTTGTATGATGGATGATGATATGAGGTGTTGTATGATGGATGTATGATTATCTTTGCTTAATAAAAGTATTGTAGTGCTGTTGAGTCTTGTCAGCATACCTCTGCGGCAGCTGGAGCACGGCTGCCCGGTGGACTGCCCGGTAGCTGGTCAGTTAAGCAATGGGTCGTTGAAGGCTAGTACGAATACCGGGCACGGATTAGTTCAGCGAGCAGTGGCTAGTAAAGCTGGGCTTATCTTACCAGGCAGAGACTAATACATGCCCTAGTCAATTAACTACCGACCCTACTAGAAGGCTTGTCACGGCATTTTTGTCTTATTAGGTGCCTGGTAACTGTATGAGGAGAGAACACGACGATGCTCATGATAACAAGGCGTGAGCTTGTAGAACAAGCTCGTTTCCCCGAAATCAGCCAGAAATAAGCCTGCCATATAAGGCTATGCATGCTCATTTTTGCGCTGAGCGTTATTTGACGAGGGGCTTGTAGGTATTTTTTACAGTGTATGGCGCCCTGGAAAGCGTAGCTGCAGTGCGCCGAAAGTTTGGCAGTCACTTCCGGAAAAGAAATGGCATACCATTAAGGATGGCTTTCAAGAGACTGATCGAAAGGTTTCAGTCAACAGGCTCCATCTCCCCATCAAAGCCTCAAGGTCGAACTGCAACATCAGCTGAGCTCGTGGATAAAATTTGGCAGCTGGTGGAGCCATATCAACACACACAGAACAATTGAGAAGAGTGAAGTTAAAAATATCCGTGAAATACCGAAACTGCGCAAAAACTTACTAAATAAAGTTTGTTCTTTCTCTTATAAACATTTTCATGCTACATCTACATGGTTTCGATTAATGCACCTAATCAGTAAATTGCTTTATAAAACCTAATGCGACTATGTAAAGTAGATAAGACAATGACGGAGTTGGTTCACATGAACCCATTCGGTTAATTAAAAATAATAATCACAAACTTATTCTACACCGTCAGATTGTTAACCAAACTGATATAAGTGTTTTAATGTGGGCGAGGATGGATGACATTGTTACAAATTAAGATCATTCAGACAGAGTGAGTGAGAACGCGAAACGTTCGAACGAACGTACTGACTCCACGATCTAAAGTACTGACTCCACGATACATTTGTTTCGTGCTTTTTTTTCTTCTTTTTTTAAATGATTTTCTCCCGTGTGAACGACGCTATACAGTTCAATAGCACGGATGAGTTTTTGATGATGAAAAAGCTGCACAAAACGAGAGAGAAAACAAATTATTAAAAAAGCGAAAAAGCTTAACGTGTAGACCTTTACAGATGGGCCTAAATCCGTCTTAATCTTGCTTGCTTGCATGCATGCTTGCCTGCTTGCGTGCATGGCCATGTTTCAGGGATAACTCCCGTTTCACTGCACTGATTATGCGAAGGTATACACTGATCATTTTATCGTAAATTAACACATGGTATAGGTAACGTGATAATATTATTATTTTATTATTT
>JAXIVJ010013096.1:32500-38231 GCA_036785665.1 Chirona hameri
AAAATATAATGTTAAGGTGGGATAGTACCTTTAAGCCTACTTTCGCAAGTGTGGCAGTGTCTCTGGCCAGCCGGGCATGGCGGTTTTGAGAAGGCTGAGGTGATTAGTTTTTGGCCCAATGTCGGTCCGCTAGTCCATGCTACTTTGAGGGAGGTCCCCGATCTTGTTAATATCCCATTGCCCTTCGGACTATTGTTTCAATGTTTCGTCAATGTAAAGAAGCCGCAAGAAGGTGTGTGTGAAAAGCGTCGGCTACTTTCTTTGTTTATATTAATATATATATATATATTATGAATATGTGAAGAGTTTTACCGGACAGCTTGTACGCCCCTCCGCAGTTGCTATGGTACACACTAAGGTCGAACTTCGTTCTCCTCTAGCGTATGTTTGACGGCGAATTAAGAAACGACCATATATGCATTCAAACCGCATTACTGAGAGCATCAAATTGATATATTGACGCATTGGTTCACCTTATCCATTGGCTGCTTTTAAGCAAAAATCGTTGTTTAGCGCTTTGCGGTGGTAAAAACGGATTTTTGCAAAAAGGGTTATGGAGTAATGAGGGTGTCTAGAAATGGGAGTTGGCCTGTTTGGAATATGCTGTCCATCGTGAACCTGGTAGAACGGTTGGATGCATTTATGCTGTTGTAGAAATGGTTCAGACATCAATCATGTGTGTCCATACCCCCAAGATATCATCGATATATCTTACATATAGCATCGGGCTGAATTTCAAGGTCGTGATGAGGCCTGTTTCTAAGACATGCATGAAAGTGAGCACCACTGGTGGCGCTACTCTATTACCCATAGCTATTCCTGCGGTTTGTTTGCATATTTTAGAACTGAAGCGTACAAAGTTGCTAGTGAGTACATGGGAAAGTAGAGTACGTAAGTCTGAGGGGATAATGCCAAACATGTTATCTTTCTCAGATTGCTTTCTACTAAGTGCATCACTGCTTCAATCCCTTCCTGGATAGGGATACTACCATTTAGGTTGCATACGTCTAAGGTCTGTTCTGTTCCCACTCGACGCACGAGACACACTGGACTGTTTCGTGTGCCGGGTGGTAGGGTGAATTCGGTACGCAACAGCTTTGTATCGCGGCTACCAGCGACCTGCAACAGATTTCTGCAGGAAATGCCAGAGACTGATTTATTTTGTTTAACTACTTTTAAGTCGCAAGCTTTTAAGTTTGCATGCAGTGAAGGCAGTTATTGATTCCCAAGAGTGGGGCAGCGGTGCTGACTTATAGTCACTTGCCCTACTTTTGCGTAGGGTAGCGGGATATTGATTCACTTATTTATTGTCATTGTCATCATGTCTTAGGTATGAATGCGTGAATGTATAAGGATGCGTGTGTTGTGTGTTTTGACTACAGCCGTAAGTGGGCTTCGGCCTGTGGTTGTTTTATAACTAATAAACAAATAAATAAAGGTGAATATGATGGAGCCCGTGGGGAAACTTTTTGGGAAAGCATTTGTATTTTTAGTCAGATAACCGTCTGTGTTAGATAGATGTGCCGGAATGAAACTTAATAGCTGGGTGAGGATGCATTGTAGGAACCAAGATAGCTTATCTAGGGGGTCGCCTCACGCTGATGCTATTGGACGTAGCGGGTTACCTGTTGTGTGCGTCTTCGCAAACCATAGAACTCTGCTCAGCGCGTGTGCTGGGGAAGAAGGCGTTGTACATAGCCATCCGGAATTTTGTCTGTGAGCGTTGCTGTCATGAGCTTTTTTCTTCTCCCAGTCTGGTGGTCGAATTTGTGTTGACGTTCTAGACTACGTTCATTTTTAACAAAACAGCGCAAGTAAAAATCAATCATCCCAATCAGCGAGTTACAGCCCAAGTGAATAAGCTACAGAAGACCATTCTCAATGAAGAGATATGAGATGCTTTTAGAAGAAAAACATTCTTACAAAGAAGCATGACAAGATCAGCACAGATAATTGGTGAGAGGACTAATGAATGGATTTGGCTCCGTAACCAAGGTAAGAACATCTTTATCAACGAGCTTATGACAGTGAAGCAGCACCCCCCCAAAAAAAAAACTCACTGAGCTATGTAAGAAAATGGGCCACCAGAACTTTGACCTGACTCGAACCAAGGTGCATAAGCTAGGCTATACCTCTGAAGGTAATGAAGACAAAGTGGAGCGTGAATGTGAGTCTGCCGAGACTGAAGGAAAAACCCAGATTAACCCGACTAATGGGGTCCCCTTTGGATCAACCTGCAATCCAGCCTTCATCTTGCCGAAACACCTCCCAAAAGACACACTATAAGCGAAGACCAACCTGAAGGAAACAAAGAGTCTCGCCTTATCAATCTCTCCAAGCAGCATCTCAGCGACCTCTCCCTCTCCCTGCTAGACAAAGGACCGAAATATGCGCCCACCAATCATGTTACCCCATCTTTATTACAGTCCGTAGAAGTTGGGATTGAGCGGGCATTTTATGGACTGAAGTGGAGAACTACAATAGAAGCGAAGAAAATAGCGACAGGAAATGACCTCAATGCGCCACAATACCATACCCAAGACGAGACTGAGGATGAAAGCAGGTACACCAGCTCCAGCCGCTATGCCTCGTCCCTATTTCCCTGATAGTGCTTCAAGCCAACACCCAAGTGGTACCAGAATAATTTGAGCGAAACCTGAAAAAGTGGAATATAAAATCCTCCCAGGACTGTACCGAGGAGCTAAGAAAACAGAACCTCCTAACACAACAGCCGCACAAATAAAAGAATTAGGAACCTTAAGAAAAGACGAAAACATCATCGTCAAAGATCAGACAAATGCAAGAGCCTCGTAGTTATGGACAAAACAGACTACATAGAAAAATCCGAGAGCATCATCAACACCTACGAGAACGTCAACACAAATCCGACCACCAGACTGGAAGATGAAAAAACAAAAACTCATGACAGCAACGCTCAAAGATAAAATTCCGGATGACTATGTACAACGCCTTCTTCCCCAGCACACGCGCACATCAGAGTTCTATGGTTTGCGAAGACGCACCAAACAGGTAACCCGCCACGTCCAATAGTGTCAGCATGAGGCGACCTCCTAGATAAGCTATATTGGTTCCTGCAATGGATCCTCACTCAGCTATTAACCCGCGAGTTACTGGGGTATATTTCATAACGCGACTTACTGGGGGGGGGGGGCTATTTTTGCCCCTCCCCCCCCCCCCCCCCCCCTCGGATCTCCGGAATTATTGGACCGAATGTAAAAATTCAAACGGCATTCGATAGCCCCCTGGAAAATGTATCGAGGGAAACATAATATTGTTGACCTCGGGGTCACCGATGACGTCACAGGTCAGGTCAAGTACAAAATGTTTGACCGTGACAAAAAGTATCGATGGATGGAATTGTTGCGCAAAATTGCGATATGTAACGCATAAGCTGTCAATAAATCGGTATGATTCGTGTGTCTGACACTTCTAAGTACCTTTCTCAGCTGTTTATGACCTAGGGTCAGGTCAAGGTCATCCAAGGTCACGAGGTCAAACTGCAGATTACGGTCATTAGGCGTTGTAACACATGTTTATGGGGGGTTTTTCGTCTAGAACGCGAAAAATGACCTTAGAACATTGTTTGTTCCATATCAATAGAAGTAAAAAGCAAAAACGGAAATGCGTTTTTAATGCGAAATGCGTTCATAGTAATGCTGTGAGAGGTGGTCGATTTTTGTCATTTAAAGGTCATAAGTCAGTCATTTTTCAAGATATGGACTTCAGAATTGGTACACATATTCACCGCACACGTGTCGGTCACATGTATTCCGGTTTTTGGATAATTCTTATTTGTTCTTGACAATTTTGTTAAAAAAAATGTATTTGGATTTCTCAATTTGTTTTTATTTAAAACAAACTCAAAAATCCGAGATAGTAGTTTGATAGCCCGGTCTATTGTCAGTAATTTGATTTAAGACAATTGAGTTTATATAAAACAGGGTACCTTTGACAGCGTTTTCCGCAAACCATTATTTTGCAACAAAAACCGAAGAACATGACGTCACTCTGACGTCATTCCCGGTTGACCTATCATAACCTCGTATTTTTCCTTTTGCCAACATGTGTCGAATTGATGTGAGAGAAGGTACTGCAGATTTAATGACGATACCGGTGTTCGTTTAGGAGTTATTGCAAAATAACGTGAGGGGGGGGGGCAAAAATAGCCCCCCCCCCAGTAAGTCGCGGGTTAAGTTTCATTCCGGCACATGCATAACACAGACGGTTATCTGACTAAAATATATAAAAAATGTTTTACCAAAAAGTCTCCTCACGGGCTCCATCATGTTCACCTTATACGTATGCAACCTATATGGTAGTATCCCTATCCAGGAAGGCATTGAAACAGTGATGCACTTAGAAGAAAGAAATCTGACGACAGTTAACATGTTTGGCATTACCCCCCTCAGACTTACGTACTTTACTTTCCCATATACTCACTAACAACTTTGTACGCTTCAGTTCTAAAATATTCGAACAAACTTCAGGAATAGCTATGGTAGCTAAAATATTCAAACAAACCTCAGGAATAGCTATGGGTAAAGTGAAAGTGAGCGCCACCAGTGGTGCTCACTTGCATGCATATTTTAGAAACAGGCTTCATGACGACCTTGAAATTCAGCCCGATGCTATATGTAAGATATATCGATGATATCCTGGGGTATGGACACACAGGACTGATCGTCTGAACCATTTCTACAGCTGCATAAATGCATACAACCGTTCTTTCAGGTTCACGATGGACAGCATATTATAAACAGGCCAACTCCCATTTCTAGACACCCTCGTTACTCTATATCCCTCTGGAGCATACACGACATAAATATATTTCAAGCCTATGACCGCACCCATCATACTACATTATACTTCAGCCCACCCCATGAGCACTAAATGGGCTATTTTAAACGATGAAGTTAAAGGGAATGTTTCACCTTTCTGAAAGTTGTCAAATATACGCTGGTTGTAGTCGAAAATATGAAGGAAGTGCTGCTGAAAACGATGGTGATATTTTTTTTTTCTCGAAAAGTCACTTAACTTTATACAAATTAAGGTTTTAAATTTGGGATGATGACGTTATTATTTAGCTATAGACCGCCGCTGATTGGCTGACAAAGTGGGATTGGCTGAAAATGTCGCTGTCAGCCAATCAGCGGCGGCACTAGCCTAGACCCCATTTTGCAAAATATAAATTGAATTGCTTACAAACGGCTAAGTTTTGGGGAAAATGACCCTATGATTTCCGACATTTTAATAACAGTCAAAGATACTTTATATATATATATATATATATATATATATATATATATATATATATATATATATATATATATATATATATATATATATATATATATATATATATATATATATATATATATATATATATATATATATATATATATATATATATATATATATATATATATATATATATATATATATATATATATATATATATATATATATATATATATATATATATATATATATATATATATATATATATATATATATATATATATATATATATATATATATATATATATATATATATATATATATATATATATATATATATATATATATATATATATATATATATATATATATATATATATATATATATATATATATATATATATATATATATATATATATATATATATATATATATATATATATATATATATATATATATATATATATATAT